>JAPQRP010000030.1:12435862-12450967 GCA_037367295.1 Apogon hyalosoma | reverse complement strand
TGGCATTACAGAAATTAAGTCTTTCAAATGTAGGGTGTTGTCACTGTGTTTGATTTTTGTATGAGTTAAATAATCAATATACAATCCGAGGTCCATTTAAAAAAAAATTACCAATTTAATAACTACTATAATAATACGGTGGATATAAAAAGTCTACACACCCTTGTTAAAATGCCAGGTTTTTGTGATGTAAAATAATTAGACCAAGATAAATCATTTCAAATTTTTTTTCTTCATTAATGTAACCTACAACCTCTACAACTCAATTGAAAAACAAACTGAAATCTTTTAGGGAGGGGAAGTAAAAAATAAATTACTGAGATAATGAGGTTGCACAAGTGTGCACACCCTCTCATAAATGAGGGTGTGGCCGTGTTCAGAGTGAACCAATCACATTTAAACTCATGTTAAATGGTAATCAGCATGCACCTGGCACCATTTTAAGTGGCTTTTCCCGGCATTTTTGTAGTCACATCTTACAGTACAAGCCATGGTCTGCAGAGAGCTTCCAAAGCATCAGTGGGATCTCATTGTTCAAAGGTATCAGTCAGGAGAAGGGTGCAAAAGAATGTCCAAGGCATTAAATATGCCATGGAACACAGTGAAGACAGTCATCATCAAGTGGAGAAAATATGACACAACAGTGACATTACTGAGAACTGGACATCCCTCCAAAACTGATGAAAAGACGAGAAGAAAACTGGTCAGGGAGGCTGTCAAGAGGCTGACAGCAACATTGAAGGAGATGCAACAATTTCTTGCAAATACTTGTGATGTAGTACATATGACCACAATCTCACGTCTAGGCTTTGGGGTAGGATAGAAACCAAGGTTGAATTTTTTGGCCATAATTCCAAAAGGTATGTTTGGCCCAAACACAAGACTGCTCATCACCAAAAGAACACCATACCTACAGTTAGGCATGGTGGTGGCAGCATCATGCTTTGGGCTGTTCTTCTTCAGCTGGAGCTGGGGCATTAGACAGGGTGGAGGGAGTTCTCAACAGTTCCAAATACCAGTCAGTGTTGGCACAAAACCTTCAGGCTTTTGCTAGAAAGCTGACGACAATGAGGAACTTCATATTTTAGCATGACAGTGACCCAAAGCCCACATCCAAATCAACCCAAAGAATGGCTTCACTAGAAGAAGATGAAGGTTTTGGAATGGCCCCGTCCAAGTCCAGACCTGAGTCTGATCGAACAGCTGTGGGGTGATCTGAAGAGGGCTGTGCACAGGAGATGCCCTCGCAGTCTGACACATTTGGAGCATTTTTATAAAGAGTGGACAAATATGGACGCATCAAGATGTGCCACGCTGATAGACTCCTACCCAAACAGACTGAGTGCACTAATAAAAGACAAAGGTGCTACAACTAAGTATTAATTTAAGGGTGTGTATATTTATGCAACCAGGCTATTGTAAGTTTTTTATTTTTTATGTTTTCCCTTAAAAGATTTCAGTTTGTTTTTCAATTGATTTGTACAGATTATAGGTCTCATTAATGGTGGGAAAAAAACTTGAAATGATTTATCTTGGTCTCATTATTTTAAATCACAAAAACCTGGCATTTGCCTCTTGGCCAGGACTCTCTTGGAAAAGAGGTTCTTAATCTCACTGGGATCTTTTTCCTGGTTAAATAAAGGTTAAATTAAAAAAAAAAAATAAAAAATTTTGAACAGGGGTGTGTAGACTTTTTAGAGCCACTGCAACTACTGTGCTCTCTGTGAATTGTGAATCGACTGAATAGTGTTAGATTTATCCTATAACTTAAAGGTCTTTTTACCATTTTAATGTAGAAATGATGTCTCTTTGCTTTTTTGGATTTATTCAAAAACATCTAGTTTTATTGTAAACAAATGTCTCCTTCCAAATGTCTCTGGCTGTCAGGAGATTTAGAAATTTTTGTTACATGGGTAAATGTAGGGCTATTTATAGTTATAGGTAGTTATTGTCATTTAATTTTATGTTTTATAAAAATACATCATTATAATAATAATACACAATTTTCCTCCATCGTAGGGGTTATTTTTTAGCATTCTCAGATTAATCGCTCAAGAAAATGTTCAGTGTTTTGTGGTTTTACTGGTGTTTTCATTTGTAATTTTCATTGCTTACATAATTTTTGAATTGTTACCTGTTTTTTTTTAATGTTTTTGTCTTTTATGACATTTTCAGTGTGTCATTTATGTTTTGTTTTCATTTTTCTTTGTTTATATTCTGTTGGTGTTTTTTGCTACATGGTGTAACCATGCTTTGTAACAGTAGGTTAGCCAGGTAACTAATGCTTTCCTATAATGTTGACCTTTGACATGTGAGGTCACTAGAGGTCATGTCTTTGGGTTCTTTTCCAGGTTGATGAGTTTGCAGCGAAGGTGACGGTCTCTGGCCTTCTTTTTTATTTCTCTTTGTGTTCTGTCTCTTCTTGTAACTGATCTCTTAGGTTTCTGATGTAGGAACCTAGCATGGACTGTAGACTGAGTATGATCTTGGAGAGCTGCCACATGGTCACAGGCTTCTGCTCTTCTCAAGCACCAACACAACATGTCAACCTCAGTTTTTCACTTAAATAAGTTCTTAAAACATTATCCCCTAGAGGCTGTTTATAAATTACCCACTGAATTGGTTTAATGAATTTCCTTTTCTCCAGACAAGCAGAAACAAGTTTGTCCAGAAAAGCCTATTCATTAGCACATAACAAAGAGCTTAATGTGCACAAACCTAATACACACATAACCTAAAGTAACTGAAGTTATAATGTCTGCTCTGCAGTTTAGCGAAATGTAGAAGTTATTTCCTTACAAAGATTAATTTTGCTGGTTTAAGTCCCCATACATCCCCAAAATCAAGATTTACAAAGATATTTCAATACTGATGGTTTGACTCCCTCATGCCAATTATGTTATTTTTGGTCTTTACACTAAGACACGAACAAAAGCCTGTGCACCATGTAGTTCTCCAAGACCAGGGTTAGCCTGTCCTGGCCTAACAGATACCTCTCACCTCTCTAACTCTTTTCTCTTGGAGCTGCATCTAATGTTATATTTAAAGTCACTCATATATTGACACTTGTAGTTGTGCAGATGCAAAATGTTGACACTGACAGTAGTATAATTGAACTTTATAAATCTCTCATACTCTTTGAGGTCAGAAATGAAAGCAGGTGAGGAGAGCTGGGCACAGTTTAGACGCATGTTCATATTTCTGACTTCAGGTTAACAAGTAACTACACAGTGTAAGTATTAAACTATTACAGTGGTGCACGACTGCTGTGAAAACAAGGCAAAGAGTCTCTTTGTTTTCTTTCTGTGAAATTCTTATGGTCAGTTGATAGGACAGTTATAGTTCCAGAAACCACAGTTTGGTATTTAATTTGCTGCCTGAAAAGGTAGGGATGGAATTCCACTCAGCCCTGTAAACATACGCAGTCTGCCCAGACTCAGTTGACAGAAAAAAAGGGCCATGGATAGACGTAAGGTTTGGCAAAGTTGAAAGATTATTCACTGATTTCAACTTCTGGGGTCCAAAATACATCAGCACAGAGCATAATAAAGATCTCAACATGTAGCAGTAAGATAAACAACAACTACATAGTGATTTTCATCTAAACCAGCTGTCCACCAAACTTGACAAATAACATTTATTTGTCCATTTATTTCTCCAGTTCAAAGGCTGCTTTTTAATGAAAAACAAAGTGTAGCATATTGTTTGTCTTACTGCAGGTGGAAACAAGTGTTGTTTTGTTTTAACACTTTCTTAACTTACTTTCTTAACTTCTTAACTTTTCTTCCTTTATCATGCTTTTTTTTTATTCCTGAAGTTAAAAACTGTGAATATAATCTGAATGTTGCCAAAGTTGCAATGTATGACAAGGTGGGTCATCCCAGGTTCATTAAGTCTAAGTCTTGCCATGTATTGGTTCCAATCTCTTCACTTAACACAGGTGATTGCACTAATTATTCCTTCTACTTGCATGAGGAGTTGTGCTCATCAAAATGGGCTGGTTCAGTGAACAGGTTGGAACTAGGGATGCAAATTATCGACTAATCCATTAATCATTAGTTGGTTGACCTTATCGATCAATTAATGATTAATTGATCAGCGGCGATTTTTCTGAGAACCTGAATTTCTCTTTCGAAAGGGTCTATAAGAATAAAAGCTAAATATTGTTTATATACTTCATGAAAAGAACATGTTATATTCCTTAATGACTGATTTATTGAACCACTGGATACAGTACAGGCAATGACATTTATGTAGTAGAACTAAATAAATTCTGCAGAGAAATTAAATAAAATAAATGGATCTGAAGAGGGGCAGTGTAGAAGACATGGGCATTTCTGACTTTGCATCACTAGCTGACATGATGGAGCGAGATTTCAGCGGAGATGCCGTTGTTGTTCAACTTCAGTGATGAAGCCTAGTTTGGGCAGTGGCGCCCCCTACTGTCAACACCACAAATCCTGCCGTAGACAAGGGCAATTAACCAACAATTAATGATTTAACTGAGCAAATTCTTATCGACAATTAATTGATAGTCGATTAATTGTTTACATCCCTAGTTGGAACCGGGACGTGGCCGGACTTTGACTTGATGGACCTGGGATTACCCACCTCTGGTATGGACTACAATGAAGTCAGAGGACAGGCTTCCACATGGCTCTTGTTTTTCTCAGCCTTCGGGGGCTCCATTATAAAACTGAACACACAGAACACACAGTTTTAAGCTATGGCTGGTTTTGTACTGTTCCAAATCACACGGTGTATTGTTTTCTGTAATAAACATTTTGACACGTGGGGGTGTTTCCTTCCCTCCTTTGGAGTCATACAACTATAAGTGTTCTAGCGGTGGTGCTTCGGCATTTCCCTCTTTTCTCTAAACCTTTCTAGTCTTTGAAAATTATAACTGAGCAGAAGTTTTGCATTTCAGATATCTCTCATAATAAAGATAAACACTAAATGCTAAGTTTAAACTGATCTCTGCTTACATCAGAAACCTTTTGAACTGTTTCCATAGCTGGAACAGACTGGCACCACCAGCAGCTTCCTGCTCCAACCTGCTTGGCAGCCTGTGGGCTTCTTCTAATCTGTAGCTTGATTTTAGTCCAGTGTCTTTAACAGAATCAGTGAAATTTTCACCTGCTTAAAGCCATGAATGGGATGCATGTGGAAGCTGTGACTGTAACTGGATTGAACCTGTTACCTGCTTGACTGTTAAATGGCTGACAATGTAGCAGCGTATAGGCATGTGTAGCTTCTCCTTCACTTAATACACGATGTAGTATTTGTTTGAACTTTGAATCTCCTCCCAGTGCTGCCTTTTAAAGGGTTGGTTCACTCAAGTCACAAAACATCAGCCCTTCTATACCCAATAGTGTCCGGCCATGAAGATTTATTCACTACTTAGCAGCCGATGAGTGAAGAAGTGAATGTAATTTATATTGCTCAAAGTATTGAAAAGTAAAGTTTAAAGATGACGTGTAATATTTGCACATGGTTGTGTGACAGTGAAGTTTGGTTATGTCAGCAAACTCCCTTTGGAAGTCAAACGCTGTCTCAATTGCTTTCATCTATAATATCAGTCAGTACAGTGACAGTGAACAATACTAGCTATTCAGTATCACTCAACTGTTTCTAAGCTCTGTAGTTGGTCCGAAATGTTACTTCTCTTGTAGTAGACATCTACATTTCATCACTCTAATGGATTTAGCTTAATATCAATAAACATATAATATATTCCAGCACATAGCAGACTCCAGCAAATACTTTATGTAAAGGTTTCACATGTTGTGTTTGCACAAACTTATATGTGCTCATAACCTGTTTCAGTTGGAGTCTGAATTGTTCTGAGAGGCAGCCATTTGGTGACACCAGCTATATGACAGCTCATGACATTTGCACATATAAGGTCCAGACTTACGACAAACATTTCTTCAAGTACGACATAATTGTTTGTCAACAGCAGCTGTTGTAGTCTGTACTGAAAATATGTCCAAACTTGGAGCCGATAGCCTAAAATATTCAGTTGTTGGTTGAATGGGACAGAGCAGCACAGCCAACAACCTGGAGGGGGTGGGGTCATGTGCATTTAAAGGGCCAGCGCTCAAAACGACCTTTCTGGTGTCATTCAGAAATAGGGTTGAAGATGGACCTGTGCAGTTGAATTAATGAAGAATTCAGACCCAAACATAGCATTTACAGTTTATGTAGACCACAGGGGAATGTTTGAAAATGCATAATTCCATTAACAAAAAGCAAAATATCACTGCTTTAATCCTCTAGAGGAGCAGAAGACAGAAATTGATGAACTTGGGAGCAATCTTTAGGATTTTAGCAGATAAAAGACCTGTATCCTCATCATGGATGACAACCAAGACCATCTTTAGCTTAGAAAGTGATTTAAGCTGAACAAATGTCTGTCTCCAAGCAGTTTAAACTATAACTCTAATTTCATTTATGCAAACAAGTATGTTCAGATGTTACATATTAGAGGATTAAGGAACTTGGAAGTCATTTCTGTTTATATGAAATTAGCCACACACATACTCTGCATGTAAGAAATCTGACAAGTTATTTAAGTGTTCTGCTGGAGATCTGTGGATTATTCTGGATAAACAACTCATTTTATCTGGAAAAAGACATGGCTAGCAAGTTTTTAAAAATCTGCTAATGAAGAGGAAAACTATTTCAGTCAGTGACTGTCTGCATGGCTACCATGACACTGTTAAGGGTTTTTAAGCTGTTGTGATTTTGGTGAAAAGACTCTTTAATTGTGCTTAGATTTAACCTCTGTACTGAAACCTGTAGTAGAAATTCTCACCAAACCTGCATGGCATCTTCTCTTAGGTTATGTGTACATAGCTGCACTGTTGTATTTCTGGAGTGGATATGAAAAGTCTCTTAATTTAACCTCTACATTTTAAATGTTACTCATATTTATATGTTAAATAGTAGTCTTACAACTATCACATTGCAGTTTATGTTATATTTTAGCAGAATATGTGAGAAATTGTCACTGAAATTCACCATATTGGGAACAGTACATTGTAGGTATCCAGCAAATATCTGTTTTATTTAACTGTCTCATCTGCTGTCCCTGTGGTCGGGTCATATGGCTATGAAAGCAGTTTTACACGGCCCGCAATGCTGTGTACAAAAGATGTACATGGTTTCTTGTAGGATACCTACAATGTGTAAAATGAGTTCTTCATGCTCCAGAAAATGTATGTGATGTGTGATTTTTGGTCTCTTTGTTGCCCCCAGGTGGACAAACTGGAGGAGGCAGAAAGCCAAAGGAAAACTGAGGAGGAGGTGACAGAGCCTCAGCCCATAGTGTTTGGTAAGTGACACAGAGGCTTCAGTCTAATACACTGGACAAAACCTTGTGCTGTGAGATACTGAATACGCAAACTTCAGTATTTATCTGTCGATAAACCATACAGTTTACATAATGAAACACAGGTTAAATGCTGTTCTAGAATACTGAAAGTTTCAATTGGGTTCAGCTGGATTGCACCACCAAAGATGAATGTAATTACCAATAATGCTAGGTTAACAATACTGTGCCTACTTTTAAATCTACTTTTGCAAAATGTGAAAAGTCAGTTTTGTTCAAGGGGATCTTACTCTGGTTCACACTGAAATATAGTAGGTGGCAGTAATATGAGTTAACGCTGGATGTCACCTGCTCTAAAATAGAAAAAAAGAGGAAGTCTGTGCAGAGCTACTGTAGAAACATGATAGTCCAATATAAGCTGCTCCTTGTGGAGAGAGAAACATCTTATGTGAAGATAATAAAAACACAACAGTCGTTATTTTCAGGTAATTATACACCATGAAAACATCATTACTTCTAAATATTCCACATTAAGGGCTGGATCTACTAAAGGTGTGTGTGTATTAAAACGTGTGCAAACTCATTGCACATGCAAAAAAATGTACGAATTGATTTATTAACAGTGTGCACTAAGGGTTGAGTCTTTCAAAGGTGCAAAATAATGCATCTACATCCAGTTAGAACTTTTGCCACAATGAATAAGCAATATGGGGCGTTTACACACAATCGTGCATGTGTAAATGAAATATATTAATTTAGCACACGTAAAGTGATTTATTAAACCTAAAGCAATTTTGCTGTTAGAAACTGTGTCTATATTTAACACCTGTACATACATACACTGTAAGTATGAATGTGTATATATGAATGTGTATGTGTACTACACACACAGTGTATGTATGAAGAGTTAACACGTATATCCCTCTCAATGCCTCAAAACAGCATTCTTTGTTAGGGATCTATATTATAGTTAATGACTAAACAGCATTTCAGACTAGACAAAAAGTTGTGTACATACCCAGTTTATCAGACTGGCATAGAAGGTATAGAAAGCTCTTATCTCTTTTTTGATTGGTGGCATTTACAGGCATTGGCACTTTATTGTTTTTGACTACATTTCTAGACTAAAATCTTGAAGTTCATGTTGACTAAAATTCAAGACTAAAATTTGTCTAATTTTCGTTGACTAAGACTAGACTAAGACTAATACGGTTTGCAATGACTAAAATGGGATTAGACTAATAAGCATTTTTGTCAAAAAGGCTAACACTAAAATGAAAATGGCTGCCAAAATGAACACTGCTTCTTTGCTGCAGCTCGTTTAAGTGTTTATTTGCTTCATCTACCAACACCTCTAATTCTATAGGGTCGAATTTAGCTTTGTGCTTTTGTCTCTCCAAGCTCGCCATGCTGCAAATCGACAAAAAACACACAAAATCCTTATTTAAATAGGCGTGTCTCCAACACGTTTGCACCTGTTTTCATTTATGCAGTCACTATAGCAAATCACCTGCAAACTGCGGTTCAACCCCACATGCAAAATTCTAGATTTGCACGCAAATTCATCCATCCATTCATTCATTTTCTGAGCCCGCTTTATCCTCACTAGAGTCATGGGGTTACTGGAGCCTATCCCAGCTACTTATGGGTGAAGGCGGGGTACACCCTGGACATGTCACCAGTTCCTCGCAGGGCCACATGCAAATTACTACACGCAAATTGGGATCTTAGTAGATCCAGCCCTAATGGTTTTAAAGAGATGTTTAAATTAAATCTTCATCCCTTTTTTATTTTAAGCTATTTTTAAATCTTGCCATAACAAATCAAAGTTGAAACATGATTTGAAGTGGGTTTTGCAGTCTGTTTTCGTTTGTCAGTAACATTAACATTAGTTTTTGGTCAAATCTGATGAAAAATTGTCTTTGAAGAACTTCAGTTAAACTGACTGACTACTGAACAGGTATGAAGTAGAAAATAGTGAGCATTAACTTGTGTGTTCTGTTTTGTGTGTGTGTGTGTGTGTGTGTGTGTGTGTGTGTGCATGTCCCCTCAGGTCAGCAGCTGATGCTGACTGGCTCTCCTGCTCCTGCGACTCCCCAGCCGGCGTACCCTGGTTATGGCTACGCAGCCCCCGCTGCCTTCCCCCCTCAGCCCGCATACGGCTTCAACATGTAGATGCTCCAGTCTCACTGTTAAAGACCACATCTACCCCCTCTCCCTCTACACACAAACACACACTCTTTTGGCTCTGAACCACACTGAAACATGCTGTTCTCAGTCTCAATCCACCAACAGAGGGCACGGAGACCCCCCCACCCTCAAGAAACCACACCTGGCTGTCACTCCCATAAGGCTCTACTCACTGAACCTGCAATAGAAACTGCCTCTTCTCTTCTCCACAACCACTTTAGAAGGACTAGCATTACAGCTACCGGGCTCTCTTTTACTCCTTTGTTTCTTTTTGCCACTTGGACGTCAAAGCATGAAGTCACCTCTGGATTCATAGATAAATCAGACATCAGAACATTAGCCACTCTGTCCTGTTGCTGTTCCTTTTTATTAACCATAGAGCAGCATTTCATTCCTTTGTTTTGTTTCTGTTTTCCTCAACATTCAGCACTGATAAAGAGACTTTATTACTGAGGAGCAGAGGAGGGTATGCGTGCATCCCCCTCCCTCCTAAAGCACTGCTTTTACGGCCTTATATACATTGAAGTGATGACAAAAACGGGCTCATTTTGTTCATGTTTAATTTCAACTGTGTCAGGCTCTAACAGTTATTGTGCAATAGTTTTGTTTGTCCTTTCATAACAGGTACAAAGTGTTCATTTTACTTTCCAAAAACAAGGAGATGCTGTACACGGACATTTGTCGTATGGTCTTATACTATGTATGTATGTATATAAATGTGTGTGTGTGTGTGTGTGTAGTGTCAACATAAAGCCTTTGAGGGACACATCACCAAACGAGGACACATGAGATTTCCACTCCCTTGCAGCTGCAAACCTTTTTTTGATGGGTCTGAGAATTCAGATCTTTTTTTCTTCGATAATACTTGTCCAGCGTTACAGGAAGGAAAGAGAGCAGAGGACGTAATAAACATACGCTATATGCTGTAGTTGTGCATGTGCTGCCAAACTATAATGCTGCAACCAGGAGCACAATTTTCATGTTACACTCAAGTATATCAAATATTACTAATGTTGTGTCCAAAACTAAGCAATGAACATGGAAAACATCTCACCTGACTAACAGGAACTGTGATGAAACTCTGAGACTGAAGAGATGTAACAGGGGGAACATTAGCTCACATCCTGGTGCCAGTTGGTACAAAAAAGATCATTATTGTACTGAAAGCAGTGTATAATTTAAGATATATTGAAATACCTTAACTAATCAAATAAGTCAAATAATATAGAATACCATATGTATTGTCTATAGTGTGTTGTTGTAGTCTTAAAAGCATAATGATTTTTGTAAAAAAAAAAAAAAAAAAAAAGACAAAACACAAAAATATCAGGTGAATTAATAAGTGGCAAAGTCCTGACATGAGGCTGCTGAGTGTTTACTTCCTGTGCTGTCCACAAGTCCTGTACGATTCACTGTTCAGTGGTGGCATCAACTTTGGATTTGTCAGAGCAGAAAGCAAAAATACCTGAGTTGCACATGAAGCGCTCCCTTTATCTGCACAAGTCATGCATTCAGAATGAGGAATAAAGTTTACACGCAGTGTTGGGTTGTGCATGTTTTTTCTGACATTAACAACAGGAGAAAGCACAGAGGCTGTGAAGTCCCTAAACTTGATGTGTTTGTCTGTGTGTTTGCAGGATGATCTTTTTATGCAAACACAGGTGGTAAAAGTAGATTCTTTCATTCCTTCACAAAAAAAGTCAGTGGTAAATGTAGAAGTACTGAGTCTTCACTGCAGCGTTAATGGAAAAGCCAAGGCTCTGACATGTACTGAAGGTATGAAAGTCAACAGTCGGTCTGTGAAGGACACGGCTACTGAACAGAACCACACATGATATTCATGTAACTGGAAGAAGATCAATACTTTCTAACTCCAAATATACATGCAGTTAATGAAGGATTAGTCCAGAGGTGCACATCATTTGCAAATTTGAACTCCGTTTTGAAAAATGGGCAAAAGACAACTTCATGCCATAGGGTATTTTGTGAAAAGAGTCGAAGCTACTTTTCCCCCCGCGCCTCCCCCCCCCCCCCCGCCTCCCAAACCAAACCAATGCTCTTAATTGTATAAGGAATGTATAACTCTTCGTCTTCTTTCAGTGTCTTGTTTATGGTTTGTACGTGCAGCTCCTCATTCACAGTGGTATTTGGGTGCCTTTTTCTCCATGGCCCAGTCTCCCTGTAGTGTATGTCTGGTATCGTTATGTCTTTTATATCATTTTCATCTTGTGCTTTTGTTGTGTGATATTCACTAAGGCAGTAGTTCTCAACCAAGCCCCCCCCCACATATCTAATTTAAAAAAACATTCCAGGCCCCCTACATACAGGGAAATACATGTGATCTTGGCGTTAAAATCTTTGCTGCACAGGTCTGGACAACGGAGACCTCAGTGATGTGGTGTGCAGCTTTACTACTGCCCATCACTGCACTTTGATCAATGTTATAACTGGATCAAGCAGTTATTTTATACAAAGGAAACACTACAGATCCACTGTGGTTTGTTTTGTTACACAGTTGTTTCTCTTATTTTGTCAGAGTATTTTTTCTTCGATACAGCCACAACCATCTCAATTCAACTATTTCTGAGTAAGTCTATGAAAGTGGGACAGAAATGAGACAAACCCTTTGATCTCAAGTGGGCTGGACGGGTAAAATAATAAAGATAATAACCTATAAATTATGACAAGTCGTTTTAGTGCAGAAGTTGTTTTAGAGCAAAAAGGTACAATTAAATTATGAAAATGTTTACATTTACAAAATATATACCCCCCCAACTGTGAATAACATGAACAACTTGAAATTTAAGAAAAATTAGTACAAATTTAACAATATTATGATTCAACCTCTCATTTATACATGTGTATTTCAGATCACAGTGGATCTACAACGGCACAAAACATTTAGTAACAGGCATATTATTGTTAAAATTTTGGAGTTTGGAACTAAAATGATTTGGACACCCTTGACTGTTGATATCTTCTGTGTAATTTTTGCACCTCATACTTTTTTTTTTCCTGAGGGCCAGATTGGAACCTTTGGCGGCCCGGTTTTGGTCCGCGGCCCGTACGTGGGACACCCCTGCACTAAGGGATCTACTTGTTCAGTTTGTTTTCTTTTTTCCTATGTTATTGTTCCATCTATTAAGGTTGAAATCTGTCTTATACTATGCTCAGTCATCCATAACTATAAATAATGAATAATGTCCCTGATGAAAACTACGCCATAATGAAAATGTTAAGAGTATAATAATAATAATAATAACAATAATAATAATAGTAATAATAATGATGATGATGATGATGATGTAACAATGAGTAAAAGTAAAAAGTTGTTAGAAAAATAAAAATTCAAGTAAAGGACAGACACCTCAAAACTCTAATGAAGTAGTACAAAGTATTTTCACGTTATTACTAATTTTCCTGGCCCTTTTCCTCATTTTTACGCACAAGATTATTATAAAATATGCGTAAATGCCACTTTCTCCGGGCTCCATATAAAAGCATCACAAGTTGTCCAAAGGCGCTGGTCTGTGTTGTTAGTTTATTTGTGTGTTTTGTGCCGTGAACATCGTGTAAATCAGGAATGTTCTGCTGCGCCCTCGTTTCTGGACTGACATCAGGAGCCGGAGCTGCCAAAACCTGATGGATGGTTTCAGTGTGTGCGCGCGCGCCGCCTCTTTTGTTTGGGAAGGGTGTGGTTAACGGCAGTGAGGCTGGATGTGCCTGTTGATGGAGGCAGAGGGAGGGTTTGGTGCTAGAAGCTTTAATGACAGGGATTTGAGGGCTGAGTTTTGTGCGCTGAGCTGTAATTCATGTGGAAACGCCGACGGAGACGCGCAGCCCCGCCCTTCACTGTGGATCAGACGTGGCTGTTCCTACACACACACACACACACACACACACACACACGGACCCAGTGTGCCACCTACTGACCCTGTCTAACATCACGCACTGTTTGATTTTAACCCTCTTTAAAGAAAAAGTGCCAAGTTCCACGCGGCAGAACCCGGACACAGCCCACGTCCGCCTCTCGTTTCCGCCTCGTTTTGCTTCCTTACGTAGGTACTGTCGTGATACCAAGTTGCCATGGTTACAAATAACTGATATCGGATAGAGACGGTCCCAACTTCCTTGACAGTCCCCATATCCGCCCACTGTCAAGACTCCGGACGCGTCACGGATCACCTGCATCCAGCAAAGCGCAGCAGCGCACTCCGGTCCGCCAAGAAAAAAGACCAAAACAAAGAAAAACCTGGAAAGTACAAACTGAAAGAGCCACTCAACTCCAGCAGAAGCTCATTCAGACTGTTTTCCACTAACTATGCAGGATAAAGGACCGTTTATGAGCCCCTTCCACACACCGAGGTGCCTGGCAGCTGCGGCTCCGGCGGGGAAAGCGAAGTTAACCCACCCGGGAAAGGCGATCCTGGCAGGTAGGTCCAGAAGGGCTTCATTCAGGTTAGACAGAAGGTCCTGTGCAGAGGAGGAAAGTGGAGTCTAGTCCTACAGGGATGTGCCGTGACCAGGAAAGACGTTTTACTGAAATTATGCAGCCATGAAACTGAACTAATGAAAACTTCCTGCACCAAAGAAACATGACAGTGAATGCATATGACAACACACAGATATGATCCACTTTATGGCATGCATAGTTGTAAGTTAATGACAGTTAAGCAGCCCAGTGTGTCAATTCATCTGGTTTTTGTCCCTCTAAGTCCCAAACATCCACTGGCACCAAAACCATCCACTGATCTAAAAAGGTTTGATATGTGTTGATCCACTAATTCTATTAATACGTGTAAATAATTGGTGTAAAATACAGTTTGTCATCTTTTCATGGTCATCAGATATGACCCATTTGGACGTTCAGAGGCTCCATGGTGAACGTGGAAACACCGTCATCTACAACATTGATTCACCAGTAAAACCCATGGAGTTTAATGGCACTGGCTGGAGATGCTTGTTTACATGTTCAGTTAATGATATCTTTGCTGAAAAAGTCACATTTTCCTCAGTTTTCTCCCTCAACTTTATTCTGAGCTTTAATGAACGTCTACATGATCACTGAATTAAATGTAGGAAAATACCTGATTTTTTTTTTACTGAAAAATGCAAAATACAGAGGATAATGTTATAATAGATGATTATAAATAATTTAAGAAAGGTTAAATAAAAGTAAAAATTGATCTGGGAGCTGCCACAAAAGCAGCACTGTGTCTTTATGAGTGGTACACGTAAGGTTATTTTTATTATCAATAAACAGTTACAGTTTCTATAACCAGTAAGAACCAGTTTCTGACTTTATGACAGTTCATGTTATGAAAATGGATGCACATTTTCCTTGCAATTAGTGTAGTCACACAGTAACGGAAGCAAAGTCAAGTAAGGTCAGTAGCACTATGATTTAGAATGCAGTCAGTTAAGCCAAGGCAGGCTTTGGGGAAATAGTATATTCTTCATATAAGCTAACTATAGTTATAGTTATATACAGTCACAAAAGAAATTATTAGACCATCAAAAGTCATCAAAAAACAATGGTTATGCAATCCAGTCCTAACTCCTGTGTGGATCATGTGACTAAA
>JAPQRP010000030.1:12424216-12435762 GCA_037367295.1 Apogon hyalosoma | reverse complement strand
CTCACTGTAACTGGCAACTTTGCTTCTCTCTCCTTTTGTGGTGGTGACAAAGGGGGCCGGTGCCCTCTCGCAGGCTATGTTACAGGCTGTCACATGAGGCGGACACTCTGGGACGGCCCAGCGTTATTTGCTGTGACAACTCAGATTACTTCCACAGCCTCCCATCTGATCAGCACATCCAATTCAATTAGTGGCAATTAGTCCTGGTCCCCCCCAACCCCCATACACAGCACTCCTCTCCCACACCTCCACCACCACCTCTAACTCGTCCTCCGCTCCACACTGCCACCTCCCTCCTCACCCACCCGCTGTGTCCCTCCAAAAAAGCAAAGCTGCTGAGCTGTGAGCAACTTGCCCCACCTGGCACACTGGCTGGTGAACAACTTGGAGCGACTTGTAGCCCCCCCCACCCCACTCTTTTTCTCCAATTACCCTCACACACACACACACACACACACACACACAATGACTCATTCACACATTCATAGAAGGCATATTCAAAGTGACACATCACATAGAAACCAAAGTTTTCTGCACAGAAAACTCCCACAGATGCATCCAAGCGGCAACCTCAGAAAAATGAAGCATCTAAAGCTGCAGTTCCCCAGATGTCCACTTGAGGCAGCTTCCAAAAGCATCAGCCCACAGACAGGACATGTTCAACTAACTTTATTAATTAAGTACTTACATTCACTAATGTTAGCATTAAGTTGCTATTTAACCCATAAAGACCCAATGCTACCTTTGCATTTTTTCTCTATATTTAAGTGATTTATCAACATTTATTATAAAATAGTCCTCCGTATTTTGCATTTTTCCACTGACAATCAGATATTTTCTGATATTTAATTCGCAGATCATGCAGATGTTTATTAAACCTCAGATTAAAGTTGAGGGTTGTTACATCAAAAACAGAGAAAACTGAAGAAAACATGACTTTTTCAGCTAAATCTATCATTAACTGAACATAAACCCAGTGTGTCCATCCACTGTCGTTGATCCAACTCCGTGGGTTTTACTGGTGAATCAGTATTTTAGAAGATGACGGTGTTTCCACAGTAACTACGGAGCCTCTGAACGTCCAAATGGGTCATATCTGAGGACCATGAAAAGACGACAAACTGTATTTTACGCCAATTATTTACAATGATTGATAAAATTAATGGATCAACGGGTGTTAAACATTTTCGATCAGTAGATGGTTTTAGTCACTGGTGGCTGTTTGGGTCTTTATGGGTTAATTACATTCACTAACGTTAGTATTAACTTGCTATTTCATGAAATGGTCCATCTGCTTTCCTTCTAATTATACCACTTATTACTAATTAGTTTCTTTATATATTAAGCAAAATAGAAAGTCAAAGTCTGGCACCTCCTAGTGTACCCCATAGACAAGGGACACATCTTTTTTTGTTGTTGTTGTTTTAATTGTGTCACCTTTAACACACAATGTTTGTCCATTTAAAAGATAATTTTACAAGTCAAGAAAGTTAGCTTCAGTTTTCTTTTGAATATACGACAAAACAAAGGAACCCTACTTTAGTCCGATTGCAAGAAAACATGAAAAACTTATACATGAAAAAAAATATGACTTAATTTGTATATTTGAAAAGTAAAATAGTAAAGGCAAATCTAGTTTTGTGATAAACAATTCAATAGAGTGCATGTCTCATACATGTTACCAAAGGGGTTGTTTCCTTGGAACATTGGACCAATCTAAAGCAAATCTAAAGCTACACAAACATCTGCAGTTACGATCAGGTCACCTCCGCATGTCTCTGGTGTGTAGTTTTTGTATTTACACATTTTTGGTCTGACACTTCAGCAGTTATAGCACAAGCTGTGACTTTCTTGACGTGTGCATTTATATTTTAAATTGACCAACATCATTAAACGATGGTGTAATTCAAACACGACGGTAAAATTCATCCTCTTCATCGACACCAAATGGAATTTTTACTCTCGGTTCTAGCGCCAGCGTCAATAAATAGTGTGTTAACATTCATGAAGCAGCAGAAATGACTTAATCTTGTTTTGTCTTATTTAGCTGTTTGGTCTGTGATTTTTGTGAGTCAGAGTTAACATATACTCGGTGTCATCACCAAATTACCGTTGGGTCATCTACTAGTTCATGGACCGCTTTAAACTACATTTGCATAATGACCATTTCCATCAATTTTGAACAGAGAAGTTAATAGAGGATCGTCAGAGCTTAACTTCATTAAATTGTACTTTTGCCATAAAACATTTAGAAGTTAGACTAACAAGACTCTCATAACATTCTGTGGAAAATGTTTTGTGACATTTCTTACCGTTATTCTAATAGACCTGTTAGTTGTCAGTAAACCTGCGATGCGGCAGTTAGTCTAATTAGAGAGTTTATACATTTAGGTAAGTTGATATTAATGCCATCAAATACACCTGTATGCATTAATAGTTATTAAATAGCTGTAATTGATGTTAAATGTAACAGTGTCACTGTTTTCAGTAAGTTAGCATTAGCATTAGCTTGTGAGCTTCGCTCCAATTCCACCCTCATATTCAAATATCTGGCTCTAAAAACCAATGATGGTTTTGTTCTCTTTTTTTAAGCACATAAAATGCTGTTATTCAAATGGTGTAAGGGACGATTTCTAAAATCTTTTCATGTAAGTTTTATTTTTGAGGTTTGTGTTGGGTCTGTGTGCAGAAGGCCATGCTAGCTAACTCCATGTTTAAGCTAACACTCGCTAGTGTCACTGAAGAAGCCTTCAAGAGCTAGCATAAGCAATAGCATTAACATTAATGGCATCATATTTAGATAAATTGTAACTGTAATCTCATTTGGTTATTATCTTTTTTTTTATTTTATTACCTGTTTTCCTCCTTTTTTTCCTCTTTTTTCTTTCTCTTCTCAGTTTCAGTTGCTTAATGATTATCTTTGGTCATATCCCTGATTTTTTTTTTTTTTTTTTGAGAAGCTCACGTCACAATATTCACACCACATACGCATCTTACACACTTCACCACACATAAAGCATTTACACAACCAAGACAGGACATTGATATATACTATCTGGTCAGTCATACATTTTGATTTTTTTTTTTTGTACATAAGATGCCATATATCTTAACTCCCAACCCCCTCCCTCCCCCCACATTATGATGATTTAATGTAAATATTGCATATAATTGTACGTAAGTTTTCTTGTCATTTGGTGTCACTTAAATAAAGGTTATGGAAAAAAATAAGAGCACGGCTAGTTTAACTAAAATAATTTATGGTACCCCATGTGTAACCTGAGCCCGTAATTTGTTCATTTATTTCTTTTCTTTAAAAAGTAATCACATATTTGAGCTGAAACACGCTTTGTTCCTTTTTCCCTCTGCTGTAAATCATCTTATGATGATTTACAGATTCATCCTGTGACTCGACGCCAGTGACATCTTGTTTGAGGAAACACGTCCACGCAATAAAACAAACCTCAAACAAATTAAAAGCCTTCACATGGCTAAGTGGAAAACCGACAGAAAAGCCAGAGAATAGCCTGCACCCATGGCGTTTGGTTTGTAGAACCCCTTTGTGTGCTGCCTCTCCCCTATTCGCCCACACTTCCCACTTTTCTCACCCATCCTCACCCCCCTCCCCTCACTGCGGGTCCCTGCACACCTGGCCTTCTCAAATTAGGGCCCTGGAAAAGCAGCGAGCGGAGAGAAAAGCGGGATGCGTGGTGGAGGGGACGGAGAGGCAGGGGGAGTATTTGGTCGACGGGGTCTTTCAGCATTCCGATGGAGCAAAAAGTTAATGACGGCCCTATTGTGTTGTGAGAAAGCTCGCCAGAGGAGAAGTGTTACAGGGAATCACCGCCTGTGCCAGTGAGCAGCGACAAAAGGGGGCCGGCCATACGCTGCGTTGAGTTTTACCATATTTATATCGCTTACATGGCCGCTTCATGACGTGCTGGAAAAGTGCACTCGCTCATCTTTGTGTCTGCTAACAAAATGAAACAAGCAAAGCTGTTTGGAGAGACGAAGCGGCAGATAACGAGTTCATTTCTGGAGCCGAACGCAACAACACACAAGTTCTGAGCGCATTGGAAAAGCAGTGGGAATTTCATAAACTGATTTAATCATATCCCATCACTTTCTTGTTCCTTAACGCCGTCCTCCTTTGCCTTCTCTTCATAAAAGCCGCCCTAACACGCCCGCCTTCCCTGCAGGCCTTAATGCATACTGACAGCTTCCCTCCGTAATTGGTGATCACACCCAGATGGATGGTTCCTTAATTTGCTGTTCCCAATAAAGCCAGGCAGCTCAAGGGAAAAGGGGCAGAAGGGGGAGCGGAGTTGTGGTGATGAGGGTCGTGGTGGTGGTGGTGGTGGTGGGGGGGTGTTCTTGATTTGTTGGTTATAGATGCAAGAGTAGTAAACACCCTAGGCTGCAGGCCCGACAGTTTGACCGGGCTTTTGTTCACACGTCTGTTGAAAAGCAGAAAGGGTTCCCCCTCCTTTGCCGTGACTCCACCTCCCCTCCCTTTAATTTTACCCATAATCCCTGCTCGTCCTGCACTCACTAGCTCCCTCTGTTTTCAGCCCGGCCCGGAAAAGAGCGCTGCATGACCACTGCCGGATGTGTGCGAGCGTCTGAGTGTGTGTGGGGTCGTCCTGGGTTTGAGCCAAGGCCAGGACAAGGAAGTGATCTCTTGTGTGCATGTGTGTCTTTTCCCTTTTCAGGGTCTAAATGGATTGAATGGTGTGTGAATGAAGGCAAAGGACAGAGTGAAGTTCCCGAGGTTATAGGTTATGTTCTGGGGAGGCTCATGTGTGGTCCTTGTGGATCTATTAGGGGAGGACACAAATAGCGTGGTGGACCGGGTCGAGGTATAGACCCTGGGTTGCTAATGAGGGCAACCTGCAGTGACCCTAAGGTTGGACGGGGTCAGGCCGGGAATGATGGGGTGACCGAGGTTGATTAAAAAAGGAGGCGGTTGTACCATCAGTATCCCCCCAACAATGTGATACAAGCACGGTAACCTTCACTATCCAGTACCGACTGGAAACCCAGCTGGTTCGACACTTGTGTGATAATCCATGAGTATTTTAAAGAAATTTACAGTGTTTATTTTTTTTTTTTTTAGATATATATTTAACGATTAATTTGCATATTGTTTCTGATTTGATTGGAGCATATTTAGTGATGGGAACCGGCTGTCTGTTAGCATCAGCTTCTTCTGTTTCTACGCTAACAAGGGTCCTGGTCGCCTGTTTGCGTAACAGTAGCCTGTACACTCCTATATTTGTAGAGAACCCATCAGTTTTTTTATGTAAATCCTTGTATCTTTCAATCCTTTCCTGCTCTTCTGCAATGGTAATAGTACAATGCTAATAACAGCAAGAAATTTGCAGTATTTAAAAAAAAAAAATACACATGTAAAGATTAACTTCCATATTGTTTCTTATTTGATTGGAGTGTATTTAGTGATGGGAACCGGCTGTCTGTTAGCATTAGCTTCTTCTGTTTCTAAGCTAACAAGGGTCCTGGTCGCCTGTTTGCGTAACAATAACCTGTACACTCATGTATTTGTAGAGAACCCATCAGTTTTTTTAAGCAAATCCTTGTCTCTTTCAATCCCTTTCTGCTCTTCTACAATAGTAACAGTATAATTGTGCAATGCTAACACATACCAGCGACTACCAAAGCAGGGGTTCCTAAAACTTTTTCCGTTTTAGCTCCAAAAATTGCTCCTTAGGATTTGAATTTACAAAAACATGTCACGAACAACCATGACATCTATAACTTTTATTGATTCTTTCATTGACCACTGTCAAAGCTATGTCAACAACAGTTAAATACACTTTACTGGAAGCTCAGAATGTCAATCATAGGAAAACAACTTATATTTTAATTTGTTAAGCCATTTTCATTTTTGTTGCGTCTTTTATGTTATTTTAATCTTGTTGCACTTCTCTTGTCTTTGTTGTGTCTTTTACATAATTTTTGTCATGTTATAACTTTTATAACCAAAGTCTCTAATTTGCATTTGACATGGGTTTGTGAGGTCAACTTTTGTAGTTTATAAATATTTAGTTTAGAAATGGAGTTAGTTAATGTCAAAGACTGACCAGTTCTTGCAAATAATTTACTTAGAGAAAAAAACTCTTCTATTTTCTAACAAATAAAATTAAAGACGGTATTATTTTATGTAAACCCCAAAAAATTGATTTAAAAGGAAAGAACAAGCAGATGCATTTGCAGATAATTAGGTGTGTGCGTGGGTTGTGTAATACCACTTTTATAACAAAGAAACAAATGGCACGCTGGCAATATTCTTAAATGAAGCAAACATGAACTGATTTACATGTATATAATAAACCAAAAGTGACTTGGTAGTTTGAATGTGAATGTTATCTGAAAGTTTGGGGTTTTTTTTCTCCAGCATTGTATGATAAAATATACAAATTAAGGTACCATATATGTTTGTGTTTGAATATCCATAATATTTTAAATATCCTTTTTTTTTTTCTTTCTAAGTGGCTATTGACACGGTACTGTGGCACGAAATATCCGTTTGTCTATTACCACAGAGCCGATCAGTGCCCTGGTTATATCATGTGTACACTGATAACTTATCACATCCTGAAAAGCCTCAATCTTATTGACTGCACAGAGCAAAGAACACCGTAAAACAACATATAGAGCATTTACAACAATAATTCCTATTCTATACTATATACTATCACTAATTTGTCATTTCTTTCATCAGTTGCCACAGTACTGTGGTAGCAAAATGCACAAAAGTATTCACTGATGTATACGCCATATATCACCACAGTATTGTGGCAACAAGAGGAGAATGAGTTCATGGAACAGTATCTATGATTGGCTCTAGTACAAATGATAATATTTGATTGGCTCTGTGGAAATAGACAAACCCATATTTCGTGCCACAGTACTGTGGCAGGAGCTATTGCTGTATTTTTTATTTATTCTGTGTAATTTCTTTGCACATTTATTACCTTTTACACTGAGAATAAGAAAATGGAATGACGTTCTGTTCATGTGAAGGGGTGGGTTGGGTTAAGGGTACAGACTACAGTCGCAGAAAAATTATTAGACCATCCAAAGTCATCATAAACAGTGGTGATGCAATCCAGTCCTAACTCCTGTGTGGATCATGTGACTAAAACAGACAGAAAAGAAAACATGGAATGAATAAAAGCACTGTTTTTGTCAGTACAATGACATAGATATTGATGGAAGAACTGAAGTGATTTTAGTTATTATCAAGAAAACATGAAAAATGGATAGATATCAGCTCTGAAATTAAAATACTATGAGCTATGTTTGTTGTTATCGTTATATTTGTCTAAACAAATGTACCTTTAGTTGGACCAAGCATTAAAATGAACAAGAAATTGAAGAAAACAAGGGTGGTCTAATAATTTTTTTCCATGACTGTAGTTATAGTTTATTGTAACCTGGTATTTGTTCAATCATATAAGTACCACGCCTTAATCAAGCATTTTTCTCTTTCACTTTCACTTTGTTCTTTGGGGAACTAAGTGGCAGGTCGAAAGTGTGAGCTGTGGTTTATGTTTATAATGCGGCTATAGACCATAAATATCGTAAAGTAAGGTATTAATTAACTTAAGCTTAAAAGAAAGCATCCTTTTTTTGACTTTTCTGTCAAGTATCCCATCACGGTCATATGTTGACAGTGATGTTGGGCTGTTTTAGGTCTAATCTAAAGATCTCCAGTCAGAGTAGAGGGCTACAGGGAGCCCCCACCACCCAGACCAAGCACGAGTCCATTTTTAAGAGTCTACCAGGTGTGTGCGCTGTAGCAATAAGAACAAAAGTCAAAAGAACGAGGGAATGCAACACAATAATGACCTCCAGTGAGGGTTAAAGTTCATTTGTGATGGTAGACTTTACGGTCGCTGAGAACAACACTTCCCCTCATGCAATCTGGCCCCGATCATGTGTTTTTCCCCTTATTGAGAGAAGTCCCACCCCTTCTGGTGTGCCTCATGGAACCTACTTTTGAAAAAAAAAAAAAATCAATTAATAGCAACAGGCGGGTAACTTTGATTCTGTTTGATTTACACCATCATCCACCTCAGAGTAAATTACCTTCAACTCATGCATTTTGTCTGATTTTCATTGTTGACTTTTCCATTTTTTCTGTGTGCTTTAAGACCTCCTGTCCAAGTTGACTTACAATTTTGATCAAGTCTGACGCTCTATTCACTCCCGAACAGTAAATGGAGCGTGTTGTCAGACTATTTTCACTTTTGAAGTTTATCAGTTCGTATTTTGCTCTGTGTTATAGTGACACTATCAAATATACTGATCCATTCTGATTTACTGGTTCTTTTTAGTTTAGCGATTGATTATTTTATTACAACTGATTGCTTTAATTGATTAGCAGAGGTGGGAAAAGTGGGCTACACACAGTACTGATACAAAAAAAATACACTAGTAAACGAAGTAGTGATTTACTTCAAATAAAGTAAAAATGCAACAGTAAAATACATCCAAAATATTAGGCTCAGATTATTTTTATTTTGTTTACTTGATTTAATCCAACTAAATAAAAATGAACAAAATAAGCACTAAATCCTGAAATCAGACACTGCATATGTGTTTTCATCCTGTTAAGCTTCTTTTGTTTCTTATGCCTTTTACGTTATTTTATTGCCTTTTATTTAGTTTTTGTATTGTTACATGTGTTTTGTTCCTTTTGTGTTCTGTTTTTTTTTGTGTTTTACATTATAGTCATCTTGTGTCTTTCACATCATTTCCATTCGTTTTTGTCGCATGCATCACTTTTTCTTGATACGTATATTCACAGATGGGTACACCAGAGGGTCATCTTTTCTGTGTTTATGTTGCATTCATTTAGGTGGAAACTGGTATATTTGTGATAAAATGTAGGGAGTAAAATTAAAAAACACTGTCAGAAAAGGTAGAAAGTGCAGATACCTCAATACTTTTAGTTAGATCACAGGTGTCAAACATACGGCCCGGGGGCCAAAATCGTCCCCCCAAAGGGTCCAATCTGGCCTGTGGGATGAATTATTGAAATACAAAAAATACACTGAAAATAACCTATGAATAATGACAGCTGCAAACTTTTCCCTATGTTTTAGTGTAAAAAGTAAAAATCCATAAAAATGTTTGCATTTACAAATATTCCTTTCAACAAAGTCAGTGTAATTTTACCAATATTATTCCTGTTACTAAATGTTTTGTGTATTTGTAGATAAACTAAGAAAATGAGACACACATAAAAAAAATCAACACGAAGCAAAAATGAACAAAATAATCCACAAAATAAACATAATAAGTTGCAATGTACATGTGTACATGATAAACTGAGACATAATGTTGTTAAAATTGCAGTTATTTTTCTTAAAAAATTTCAGGTTCATGTTATTTACATTTTTAAGGAAACTTTGTGAATGTAAACACTTTCATAATTATTTTTTTTCTTTTTTCACTGTTGTTATGTTACTGGTCCGGCCCACTTCAGATCATATTGGGTTGAATTTGGCCCTTGAACTAACATGAGTTTGACTCCTCTGTTTTAGATGAACATTTAATAATGTATTGTATAAAATGCCAGTTATGCCCTGGTGCAATATATACAGTTACTGACCAAGTAAAAAAAAAACAAAAACAGTCAAATTACAGGAACATGAAGCTACATCAACATTTCAACACAACAGATTCTATGTGCGTCATTTGAAAACAGTCTCTGTGATTCATGCATGCATTCCCACTGAGGTTTAAACCCCCCCCACCCCCACCCTTGAGCTGGTGATTGGGGTGCAGCAGGTCCTGTTGATGAAGAGGCTCTCAGAGACACTGCTGTGTTAAGGCTACATGCTGATATTTGGCAGCACTCTGTTGATTTCAGCTGTGTGTGCTCTGGCAACAGTTCTTCATTGAATATTTTATTGTTTTGCATGAATTTCTTTTGATCGAGGACTGAAAATAAAGAGTATGTCAAGTGAAGTGCTGTATTATGGCAGGAAATGCTGATGTTTAGAAAGAAACAACCAATCTTTAATGGACTATTCCAAACTAAATATGGATGCTGTCTAATAGAGTTATGTTAAATATGGCACAATGTAAGTAGAGTTAATTATTTTTGTTCAAACATGTGGAAACTTTGTTTGGAATTATAAAAATGCATATGGTATCACAGTGTAGTATATTGATAAGCATCCACAAAAATCTGTACAGAAGCATGTGTTCAAGGCTAAACATGTTAGCAAAACGTGATCGAGTTAATTCAGCTCTTTTCAACACTTTTTTTGCTCAAACTCACTCATCTGAAGTGCTACTGTTCAGTTTCAGTTACTGCAGGTGTGTGTCTTAGTTTTTGGCCAAAACCGTCACTTACTTAACTCAAGTGTGACAGGAAGACAACACTGACACGACAAAAGCTCTGTTAGCTGATGAATGGTTCCTATTAGGGCTGCACAATATATCGTTTGAGCATCGTCATCGCAATGTACGTATGCGCAATAGTCACATCGCAGATTCTGCAATATAGGAGGTGAATGAACTCAACATGTTCTCATCTAATTTCAGCCTTTGTACCTGACACACCCTGCGCACAGCGATCAACCAATCACAGTCGTTCTTAATCAGTTTGCAGAAACAGACCCCGCCCCTGCACATGGAGTGAGTCACTGCTAACAAGACTGAAAAATGAGCAACGGACAAGAGAAAATCACCGAAAATGAAGACTTGGTGCCAAAAAGAAAAGCGACATCAGTTATCTGGAATTATTTCTGCTACAGAAGGATGAAACTGAAGCATGTGTTCTGTGTCGACACAACGAGAGGAAACACAACTAATTTGTTTGACCATGTACTTCGGCACCACACAGCTATTATATCCTCCTGAGTAGTTTTTTTAATATCGCAATATCGCAGGGTTAAAAAAAGAATCGCAATGTCAGTTTTTTCCAATATCATGCAGCCCTAGTTCCTGTAAGAAACAACAAAGAACACAACACTTAGAGGAAGTGTTGTGTTTGCATTTGTATGTATCATTGCAAACAGAAGTGATATGGTAATTATGACTATTTCTACCTATTTAATTGAGGAAATAATACATAAATAATAAAGGCCCCACTTTAATACAATCCTGTTTCAATATAGACCTGGAACCTAAGTGCCTGAACACTAAATTGAAGTTTGAAACTAATTTCTAATGCTTCCTTATATTACTGTTGTGCACAAAAGAGCCTGACTTACAGAGCCAGAAGTTTAACAGTTAGCTAGAAATAATATCCACCACCAGGGCTAAATGTGTTTTAAATACCTCAGAATTAGGTAAATATAGTGTGTTATTGTTACATATAGTACAATTTAACTGTATGGTTTGACACACCTTATTTTTAATCTGTCCTTTTTTGCAAGCAGAACTAGTTAGCTAGCAGCTGTAGCTAAAGCTAAACTAGTTCATTTATGTTCACTGGAAAAAATCAAAATCTTACCAAGTGTATTTTTCTCATTTCTAGTCCAAATATCTCATCACACTTAAAATAA
>JAPQRP010000030.1:12403390-12423184 GCA_037367295.1 Apogon hyalosoma | reverse complement strand
TGCCAATGGAACAAGTGAAAATTATCTTGGTAAGATTTCTTGAAAAAAGATTTTCCAGATCTATTGTCTAAAAATAAATTCTTATATCTCATTGAAAAAATACTCTTTAGGTGATTATGTCTTATTTTAAGTGTGGTGAGATATTTGGACTAGAAATGAGAAAAATGCACTTGGTAAGATTTAGATTTTTGCAGTGTAATTGACTGGAATTTTAATGATTACTTTGCAGGATTGGTTTTGTAATACATGTCCATCTCAACCCGAGAGTTTACAAAACTGTTGTTGACAGCATTCCATAGTTGGATTGAAAATACTACCTGACTAACTTTGTAATACTTGATGATGGTAACTATTATGTACACAAATACCTCAGTTTCATAGTTAGAGGACTATTGTGTAATTAGGTTTCTCGAGCCTTTGTGAAACTGAATGACTGTAAAAATGCTCCTCTCCTTGCCTCTGTCATCCTGTCAGCCAATGAGAAATGGAAATGTGTCTGTGCTGAGACCTTCCCTTCCCCCACCAGTCCTGATTGACTGGATGTGGCCCCAGTGTAGTGCTCCTACTCCCCTCGCCTCGCAGCCTGTCTGTCCAGTTTTGCAACAGCAGCACGATTGCATTCTCTTCCTCTGTCCCAACCCTCTTCATGCTCTTCCTCCTCCTCCTCTTCCTCCTCCTCCTCCCTGTCCCCCAGTCAAGATGGCATTGATTTCTTTCAGTTGTTCAAACATTTGGAAATGAAACATGACTGTGTGTCGGTAGTGTTGTTTTTGAAGAGCATGTTAGCATCATTAGCGTGACAGGAGTCTGATCTGAGATGCCATTCGTCCAAAAATGCAGCTGATACTTTCCATCAATAGGATAAATGTTGGTTTCACTCTGCTCTGGCAGTTAATAAATCCTATTGATGGGTCGTCCAGTGCTCTGTCATGCTGACGCTACTTTAGATTTATGTGTTACGCTATTGCGCAAGGGACATGTGATATGACCAAAACCTAATATCCTGATACAGGTGATTCCATCTAGATAATGACACACCCTTACATGTAAACAACAGCTCAGTCTGAAAATAGCACATGAAATACTGCAGATAATATTACAACATACTACGTAACTGTTACATTTAATCTGAGACTAAGTCCTGTTAAAGTTTATTGAAGTTTAATCAAAAAAATATAAGTGTTACAAGTGGTTACATAACACAGAAGTGAGGCACTGAAAAACTCAGGAACCGACTCCACAACAAATTCAGACATACTGAAACTGGTTGGAGTCTTTTTTTGTCCTGCTCTGTCACATTCACTCTCTGCCATGTTTGTTTGTGTTGCCGACACATGTTTTTTCTGCATCTGTGGAATAACGTAATGGGCTATCTAAATTAGAGATTAATGTGTGCTCAAAGGACATTATACAAACATTTACCTGTGTCAGTGGGCCGTAATACATCTAAATTATTTACAGTTAGAGTGATGTTCATCTCAAGATTTATTTGATATTTACATCTATATTACACTGTCACACAGCTGCTATTACTTACAACTTTGATTTTCAATTTAACAGCTTATAATAAAATTACTTTATGATAGCATTTGTTTTTTCCTTTGATTAATTATCTGTTGGCTTTATCAGCTCAAAGCTGAATATGGTATTGGTCAACTTCTTGTCCAAATGATGAAAAATAGAGGCAAAAAGATCTGGCATGCAACACAACAAAATATGCAATAAAAGACATTTTAGCATCATATGTAATAGATTATCACACAGCCTTACTTCCTCTAGTGTTCTGCTGGGATTTATCTGCTATGGTTTCCAGTATGTTTGTGGACACTCGTACATGCCCAAAGGCTCAAAGTAGACAAAGCAAAAAGTAGAAGGTCAGAGCTTAATGGCTCAAAGAGCCCACATAGGCAGTAGGGAGGGAGGGGGGTGCACATTTCCAGAGCTTTTAAAGGTCTGTGAGCTCTTTCTGGTTGCCGCTGGTTAGTTCACGTCTCATCTGATGACTGAAGCTAAAACAGAGGAGGAAGCAGAGTTTTATCTGTGTAAGGCCTCGGGGAGCGAGAGCGCTCTGAGTGGATCTGAGGTCCTGACTGACTGTGTTGTGGCGTTTGTTGTAACACTTCTGCTCAGGAGACGACAGCAGACGCACATGCAGAGTTCCCTTAGATTTGGATTTCCTTATAAATTGATTTTCCTCTGGGAGAGGCTTGTGCTCTTGGCCCTCGTCCTCCTCTCTTTCCCCATCTTTCCCTTTCCTCCTCCTTCAGCCTCGGGGCAGTTGGTACAGGCATTTCTTTTCTGAGTGGCTGTCTCCTCACAGGTTCAAAGGGCTTGTCAAAGCGAGTGCGCTTAACTCCCGGTTTCCTCACGTCACAGGCGACGCACACAGTCCAGTCCACTCCCCTTTGCCTTTTTTCAGCTTCCAGACCGTGAGCACCAGGAGGCAGGATCATAAATCAGTGCACTGCTCTGTTCACCCCCAACAGATCCCAGGGTAACAGCCTGTCAGCACATGGCAGTAGAACATGTCAATGGACAGACAGTAAACCACACTGCATCAAGTAGTAAAAGTATTTTGATACCTGATTTTTATATATATATATATATATATATATATATATACACACACACACACACACACACACACACACATATATGTATATATATTATATGATCTTATTATATTTCTCCTTGCATTAATTTCCTTTCATTAGTTTCAAATCACATTACATAATCACCTTGTTTTCTGAAGCATATATTTTTCTTTTGATTGATATTATCCCTTCCTGTCAGTCCTAATTAATTTCATTATTATGTTGTAATCAGCTCACAGAGGCTTGTTTAATACAGGACATCAATCAGAATGAACAGTTATGTAGTTTATCCAATGATGTATACAGTTGGGTAGTCCATGCTTAAGACACAACCCTGTTAGTGTCTTCAGACTCTCCCACGTCTGATACATTTTAGGTTTAATATGTCACAACAACTATACATTACATTTCCCAGGATCCCTTCATAATGTTATTTCACTTCTTCTCTACTACTACTACTAATATTTCTTCTGTTCCATCAGAAATTATATACTGAAAACTTTTGAGTTACAATCAGTTATTTGCAGGGAAAAGGTCAGATTCACATCTAAGTTTTTGTTTGTAGTTTTTGATGATATAGTGATGAAGGGGTTCTTTTCACAAGCTAACCTGGAGGTTAGCTTCACTCCGGTTTTCTTAAGCAAAAGTCACTGGGTTATTTTCATTTTTGCATTAAATTAGTATTGTGGCAAAGAAAGGTTTGCAATACTTGCATGTTTACTTCAGCAAGATTATAAAAACCACTTGTAGGATTTCTGAAGCATAAACATAGCAAAAATAAAATGTGAGCTAAATCATAGTAATATAAGTGGAGTTCCTCTTCTACCAAAACCCTGGCTTTTATTGCAAACTGATGTCAATAGTTAGAATGCTTTGCAAGAGGTTAAAAACACTAAATGTGGACTGTTGAGGAGATGAGTTTTTGTGTTTAATTTCCAGGACAGCTTTTGTGGTCTCTGTCGTCTGTAGCCTTTTTAAATATTTGTATATATTTACTTATTAGGGAAGAACCGATACTGAAAATCTGGATCAACACTGACTGTTCATGTTTGCATACATACCATTTTTTATTTGCTGGTTTGCCCAGGTTAAAGTCCAGCAGGCTAAACTCCCATTTTACCTTAATGAACTACTATTATGTGTTTATCACTAAAAACTAGTACATACAGTTCAGCACCTAACATAGGCTACTGGAGATCCAGACACGTGACAGAATTGAAACTGAACTGAATGGAGGGGAGTGGAGCTGTAATCAGATGAACTCACACCAGATAAACATCATCCACTGCTTTTGTTCAGTGTCTAGTTGCCAGAATCACCCAAAATAGTGAATATCAATCCAACATTCTACTATTTTGTTGGACCACCTTTAACTTTGATCACAGCATGCATTCGCTGTGGCATCTTTTCAATAAACTTGTGCAATGTTATGCATGTATTTCTGTCATTTTTGGACACATAACATTGTTTAACATAGATCTGACCAACTGAAGCAACCTTAGATTGTAACACTGCCCCCATAGGCTTGTACTGTAGGCACTAGGCATGATGGGTATTCTAGTCTTTATGCTCTTTCAAACTGATGGTTTCAGAAATGAGAATTTACTCATTGCATCAGTTGGGGTTAAACAACTTGTTGCAGCTGAAACATCTTATTCACTGCAGATTAGAGCTGCGCAATATATTGCGCAATATACGTTGGAGCATCGTCATTGCAATGTACGTGTGTGCAATAGTCACATCGCAGGTCCTGCAATGTAGGAGGCAAATGAACTCAACCTGTTCTCATCTAATTTCAGCCTGGGTACCTGACACACACTGACACAGTGATTCACCAATCACAATTGTTCTTAATCAGTTTGGAGTGAGTCACTGGTAACAACATTGAAAAATGAGCAACGAACAAGAGAAAATCACTGTAAACAAAGATTTGGTGCCAAAAAGAAAAGCAACAGCAGTCATCTGGAATTATTTCTGCTACAGAAAGATGAAACTGAAATACGCGTTCTGTGTCCACAGTGCCTTCCACCTGTCGACACAACCAGAGGAAACACAACTAATTAGTTTGACCATTTACATCGGTGCCACACACCTATTATATTCTGAGTATTTTTTCATATCACACAATATATATCACAGAATTTTAAAAAAAAATTGCAATGTCAGTTTTTTCCAATAACATGCAGCCCTACTACAGATCCATCCATCCATCCATGAAAAAAACATTAATAGAACATCTCCTTTAGGATCACTCAGTATATTAAAAAAAAAAAAAACGGTTGTGAAATTGACCCATTTTCTTTTTTTGTCATTATTCAACATTAGTATAGATGTTAAATGCTGGTTTGGTCCTTTAATCTGGATGTGCCTGGATGTCACCATTTGTACACACTGTCAAAACAACCTGTATGTTCATGTAAATCTGTGTGTAATCTACATACTGCAGGGTTATGAGCAGTTAAAAGTGTTCACATGTAATATTAATCAACATTCCTCCTGTAATTAAGCTTCTGTGTATCATTAGGGAGTGTTGTTCAGAACAGAGGAAGCCTAAAAGGACAGACGTCAGATGAATAATTCTTTTCATCTTTTGCATGAGGCAAACAGAAATATTACGGGGTCTATTAATAGGACACCTCATGTTTGAAGTACATGACTCCTCTGGCTACGACTGGAAATATGGACACAGTAGTATTTTTTCTGTAGATTTTCCACCCTATTCTCCCTCCAGAGAGTTTAAAGACAGCGATAATGGCCCAAATAAGGAACATCGGGATGAATTATAGATTGATTCTGCTGAAAAAGCTGCTTATTATTTTTCTGGGGTACACACAACCTGAACACATAAACTCATTTACTGCAGATACACACTGTTGACCATTTTGGCTGAGCTTGAAAAAGCACTGAAGAAAACCTGAAGGAATCTCAGCTTCAAATATGCTAAGACTCATTAGCTGTAGTCTGAAAATACATCTTTTGCTGATGCTTCCTGAGAAAAAAACAGTTTCACTTTCTGAGTGGGCCAGATGTGCTGGAAGCTCATTAAAATCACCGAAGCAGCCAGAGCAGGATTTCAGAAAGTGTCCCTCCCTGTCAGGTGGATGTCTGGCTGCTCACCTGGACTCTATGCTCATGATTCACCCTCATAGAGCTGCAGCTATCGATTATTTTGTAATTGATTAATCTATCAATTATTTCCAATTAAACGATTATTTGAATAGGCAAAAAAAAAAAAAACTGCAAAAATATGAAAAAGACATGTCTGAAAATGACAAACAACTTGTCCCTTATTTCAGAACTAACTGAAAAAGCAACCACAAAAAGTATAAAAGTAAAAGTATGTATAAAAAAGGTCTCTACAGAAATAACAACAATAACAACAGTATAAAAGTATATATAAAAATTTCTATAGATATAAACAACAAGTCAAATGACAAACAGTCTGTCAGCTCAGTCTTCAACACATTTGGATCCAACTTACTAACGTCTACCAACTGAACATGGAACTAACATACACCTGAAGCAAATACAGAAAGTAAATAGCACACATTATGTGGGGGTTCGCACATATTTACCACAATTATAGCCTATTTCTGTGCAAAACACGCAAAAATGCAGGGCTCACATGATTTCATAATCTCTGCATTTTCCCGCATAAAGTTTAAAATATATGGCAATTTAACATGACACGCCTAGTGATGTAATAGGTGACATACAACATCATCATTTTCATTTAGTAGTAGCTGAGTTAGAACAGGGTGTGGGAAAAGAATCTGTTTTTTTCACTGAAATGCATGTTTTTTCAGTTCCTGCATATTTTCGGAATTTTGCGCATTTTTTGCAAATTCCTGCAATTTCACTGTATACGATCACATAAAACCCTCATATATTCCATCGCATAATCAAAGATTTTTGCCCACATTTTTGTGGAGGGACTGTGTAATGTATGTGTAAAAGTTTAAAGGAGCAAGTGATTGTTCCAGTGTAGAAAAGTCTACATAGAGACATTTTCTGCCTTTTTGTCCTCATCTCTTCTGAGCTATGCTCCATGTTGTTTATGTTGATCCTGGCGTCATGTGCATCACAATAAGCATCCATGTAAAAATTAGCGGCAGTGAAATAAAGGAAACAAAGCTTTGATTCAGGAAAATAATCCAGTAATTTTTAAAACTGATAACTCTATACACTGTCTTCATTCATTTGGTCTGGGGCAGTTTTTCCATGATTTTGACTAAGCTTCTGTGCAATTAAGAAACAAGTGGTTCCAGGCCCAACAAACCCCGCCCCTCACATGTATTGTAGCTTATTTTGGCATGGATCCAGCTGATGTCATCATATCTATGTGTGTGCTGATGTCAACATATCAACTGCCTCCATGTATGTGTCAAGTCTGAAGTAACGTGAAAAAAAATTGATGTTTTTATAGACATTTGAAATTTTGCCCATTATAAGTAAATGGGGGAAAAAGATTATAAAATTTATGAAAAACTGGAACTTTGACCTACTTTTCCCAAAATGTATTTGGATCTATTCTGGGTCACTGGCAATCTATAAACCTAGTTTGGTGTGAATTCAACCAATAGTTTTGCTGACAGAGTGTCAACAAATGAACAAACAAACAAACAAACAAACAAACTGAACCAAAAACAATGCCCCTTGCCTCCCCTGGGGCTGGGTAATTATCATTAAAACCATGTTTAATTACTGCACTTTGAAAAACTCACAGTGATACTGCTCCATCTCACAGGCCCCTGCCGCAGGAGGGGCACAGAGGAAGGGTGGGGAAAACACCTCCATGGGAGGTTCTCCTGGCCTCAAACTTTAACCCACAGTGCAGATGAACTGGCCGCCCAGACCATCTGGTTGGCGGAGGCTCTCTAAGGCGGGTTACAGAAGCTGGTCATTCTAGGAATATTAACTTGGATCCACACAGCCACAGGTGATAGCTGGGACATCGTTAAGGGGGGGGGGGGGGTTAAACACATGACAAATTCATGGGGCCCAGCATTCCCAGAGGGCCCATACAGTAGTGAAGTGGTCCCGGAGTGTAAAGTGTCTTCAGTTTCACTTTCACTTTCACTTTGCACTGCTCCGACAATCATGGCAAATGTCACTACTGACACCAGTATTGATGTGTTGCATGTCTGCGGTAGTCAAATAATCAGGTTACAGCTCAGAATTGTACTTTGGTATCACTAAATGAATCTGAATCAATCAATACAAAATTGAATCGATATTGGATCGGATCAAATCAAATTGTGATCAATCGATTCAGAACCTTATGAATCGAAATATAACTGACTAAGGAAATTGGCTGTGATACCCAGCCCTAATTGTGCATGTTATTTTATTTTTTTTTTTTTTTGTTTTTTTTTTGTTTTGTTTTGTTTTTTTTCCAAATAAAACTTGGTTAAATTACTTCAGTGTGTGTATAAGTACTTTTTGAGCACATCAACAATACTGTGATTATAATGATAACCGTGATATGAAATTTTCATATCGTTACGTCTCTATGGCCCCAGCTTGGGCAGGCGAATGGAAGCATGGCTGCCAATATGCACTAACAGCCCCTCGGAACACCACCAAACATTCATACACCAGTGTGAGTAGCAGCACTGGAGGCAAGGTGGGTGAAGTGTCATGCTCAAGGACACAGCAACATATGACTAGGACAGGGCGGGATTTGAACCGCCAACCCTTAAATTTTTGGACAACCCGCTCTACCTCCTGCCACGACCACCCCACAATTCTACAGTCACAAATTGCTGTTTTGTCCACATACGTCAGGGTATTAGGTGTATAAAATATGTGGTAACAAAATAATCTGAGTCCCAGCTGTGAATTCTGGAAGGTTCTGATTAAATTAGAATTGAAGGTCCAAACAGAGTGACAATAAACAACGTATCAGTCTACGTAGTCTGAATGTGATTTTTTTTTTTTATTCTGTGCAGCATGTGGAAATCTGATGAAGGTGTTTCTGCTCTTAAAGGTTTTGTGTAATGAATGTTTATAGAAGCAGGTTTGTATGAGCCTGTGCTCTCCATATCACTCCAAGTTATTTTTTGTGTAATAGTAAATGTCAAAGATGTATGTGGATGTATTGATTTTATGGCACTGTGTGGAGAAGAGTAGATGTGGAGGGAGGGAGGGAGGAAAGTGCTGCTGAGAGAAAAATTAAGGACAGGAGCGGAGAGCGAGCCAGCTCCAGATAAAGATTAATAGCCATTTTGCTCATATAACCCCTGTTTGGCAGCCTACTGGAGTCAGTTAGGGTGTCATCTGTAAATGGGAGTGTGTGCCTGGTGTAAAAATGGACTTGAAGACAAACAAGCTGCCTCCCCTTTGCTGCTGCTGTGTCTGATGAGGATTGATCATGTGTGCTGTGTTTGCAGTTGTTACTGAGTCGCTGTCTGTCTGTGTCTGCTGGTGTCGTTCACATGCTGCTAGAAAACCAGAAGAATGAGGTCTACTGTTCCCACCTCCCCAAGACACACTGACCCACTGAGTCTGGATTAGTGCCGCTGTAACAGAGTGTTGTACAACTCATGTGATGTATGTTATGGCTCAGCTTGCCTATGTGTATTCCAAAAGGATTAGAAGAATTACAGCTCAGTGGCCTGTAGTTAAGTTTGTGTTTATGTGTTCACATGAATGTCATGATTCATTTTAAATAACCCTGCTCATAGCTTTGGTGCATTCCCCGGATAAGGTAACTAATGAATTAAGCTTAGCCATAACTTAAATATTTTTGCATATTTGTATTTTTGACAAAACTATAATATAGCAGCCTTATATACAGTGCCTATCATAAGTATTCACGCCCTTGGATGCTTTACCCTTTTATTACTTTCATAAATCAATCATGGTCAATGAAACTTGACAAAAAAATTGTTGGAAAAAAACTTTTTAGTGTCAAAGTGAAAGCAGACTTCAACAAAGTAATGTCAAGGAAACAAAAATATATAAAGAAAAATAATTATTTGCATAATTATTCACCCCCTTTTAAATGTAATGGTCTAATTCAATAGAAGTCCATCCAACTGGTGCCAATAGTCTCACAGTTAGTGAACTGAGGATCATCTGAGCGGTGTGGGTGTGTCTCAAGTGATTGAGGTATAAAACACCTGTGTCTGGAGGGTCCACAGACTGGTTGATGAGTATTCTGGCTACCATTACACCATGAAGACAGAAGAACACGCCAAGCAACTCAGAGAAAGGGTAATTGAGAAGTACAAGTCAGGGGATGGACACAAAAACTTTCCAAGGCATTAACCATCCTCTGGAGTTCAGTAAAATCAGTCATCAAGGAATGGAAGGAACATGGCACGTGGGAATCTACCTAGATCAGGCCATCCTCGTAAACTGACCATGCAAGACCCCTAGGACCACTCTGAAAGAGTTACAAGCTTCATCTGCTCAGATGGGTCAGACTGCATAAAGCAACTGCTGCCAGGCTCTTCACCGGTCAAAGTTTAATGGGAAAAAGCTCAACTTTAGTCTCATCAGACCAAAGAACCTTCTTCCACTTGACCATGGAGTCTTCCACATACCTTTTGGCAAACTACTTGAGATCTAATATGAATTTTCTTCAGCAGTAGCTTTCTCATTGCCACTCCCATACCATACTGATACTATGTTAAAATATATACTGAAAAATATAAATATCCAAAAAATAAAAATATATTAAACTATACAAAAAGCCAACTCTATACCACAGAAAAAAGAAATATATACAACATATAAGAATATCTACAGGTAGTATAAAATATGTACAAGGTAAAATAAAAAAAAAACAAGGTGCATATATAGACACACACGTATGTGTGTGTGTGTGTGTGTGTGTGTGTACTGCAAAAATCAAAATCTTACCAAGTGTATTTTTTTCATTTCTAGTCAAAATATCTCATCACACTTAAAATAAGACATAATCACCTAAAGAGTAACTTTTCAGTGAGATATAAGAACTTATTTTTAGAAAATAGATCTGGAAAATCTTATTTCAAGAAATCTTACCAAGATAATTTTCACTTGTTCCATTGGCAGATTTGATTTTTTTTTTTTTTTTTTTTGGCTTATTTCAAGATTTTGAAAAGTTACTCTTTAGGTTATTATGTCTTATTTTAAGTGTATTGAGATGTTTTGACTAGAACTGAGAAAAATACACTTGGTAAGATTTAGATTTTTTCCAGTGTGTAATTTTAAAGGTTCCATTTCCATATAGGAACACTTACTTTTTAATTATACAGCAGCCAGAGATGAGATAATGATGCAGAAGTGAACATAATAACAGACGTCTTACCCATGCTAGCCTTTAAACAAGGAGTGGTGCATCCTGTCTCATAAAACCCATCATGTCATGGCGGAGGCTCATCTTCAGTCCTGTGGCTTCTATCACTCATGGTGTCATTCGGCATCAGGGGCTGTTTGCATTGCTGTGGCTAGGCTGGGAGGTCTCTTTAAGTTTGTTTACAGTGATTCTTAACAGTCTGTCAGCACTATGGTCATGTGATTGTCTGACCCGGCAATGAGTCTGGTCAATTTGAACCAGCCCTAAAATTTTCACATGCTTCTGTGAAGTTTGCATTGGAGTCTGTTTTATGCAGTGTTTGGGAGCTGCTAGAGGGTTGATGTTAGATAACACTGTTTCTAAACTAACAAAATAGTCTCAAACTTCTAAAGAGCAATTACACCTCTTCAATACTATATGTGTGTGTGTGTGTGTGTGTGTGTGTGTGTGTGTGCGTGTGTGGCGACCCAATTTGACCTCTGTCCTGTGCTCACTGAGTGGTGAAGTTTAGTTTTCACTTATAGTTAACTTCAGTGTAACTTAAAGGGTCAACATGTAAGATGTGTTTGTTCTTATGTGAAGTTTATTATGGAACCCAGATGTTTGTTCATATTATCTCTACTTTATTGACATTAGCTTCAGCTACTATAAAGCTTAGCACCGTCTGAGTTGCCTGTATGATAATGACCCAAACTGATTTTATGTTCACAACTGTTACCTTTCCATTTTCTGTTCAAATCTGGGTTCCTCATCACTTCTCCTCTGCTGATTTACCTTGATAACGGTGCGTTGTAATTGCGAGTGTTGGCATGAAGAAATGAAGTTAGCTAACAGATGACCAGATTCAGCACATCACTCATTTCAACTCAAGCTTTACGTAAGCACAATGGAATATATTATTAGGCTTTTTAAAAATGACATTTTTATGTACAGTATATCGATGGTTCAGTGTTGTCAAACAATAAATGTAGGAGTTTGAACTGTAGTAGAAATTCCTCACAGGAAGAAGTAAGAAAGCAAGTGTACTGAGTAGTTGTGGCCTGTAAGTAAAAGCCATTTTTCCTTATTGATTTCCTTTTATTAAATTAGCTGCACTTCCAAGGGACCAATGCAGATAAAGAGGCTTTTAAGGCTTTAAGACAAATGAGATGTGGATTACACAAAAATGGCTACTATCCAAGGTCAGGATTCCAGTGTTACAGACTTGAAGCATTCCTTTGTTAACTGTATTTAGCATGTATTTTAAGGAAAGTTTACCAATATTATTTAGTAATGTAATACAACCAAACCATTTAAACAAAAAAGTGAGTTAGTGATAAAGGTAATATTAGCAGTGGTTAATTTTAGCAGTAGTTACATCTCAGTAATTTTGAGCTAAAAAACATATTTACATATTTACTGATTACTGACATTCTGATAGTTTTCTTGCAGTTTTTGTTATGTTTTTTTTCTTTTTTCTCAAATCCTTACTTTTACATAAATCAATACCACAACTACAACGAAAATCACAATTTGCAAGCAATTGTAACAGAGGCATTAATACTTCCTACTGTGACGTCTTTTATCCCCTTTCTTTAGGTTTGGCAGAATTGTTTTGATTTTTTTTTTTCAACTGTAAATACTTGTTTTCACACAAACACATAAAAGCATGTGTGTTTTTATGATTCATCAATTATTTTGCCAAAAGAAGTAAAGAAATGAATTGAACTGAGTGAATTTATAAAAAGCAGCAAACATTAAAGGATATTAAATTCTGTACACATTAATTAAATCACCCTCAATGTAGGAAAGGTTCTATAATTTCCATTCTCTAGTGACAAACTCATAATTCAGCATAAGCAGTAGACAACCATTCTTTGTTTTATGCTCAAAGGACAACATGCACAAATGATAGATTTGACAGCTTGTGACCGTGTTATTTTACAAACAGAGGCTATGTCTTTGGAGTCTTGTAGTGCATGTTAAATATTTTCATAATGCCTTATAATACATGTTTGCATCTGATCACAATTTGTCATTTCCAGAAACGGAGAAAATCAAAACCACTTGCAGCTTCAACTACTTTCCTTTGGTGCCAGATTTAGTCTTTGCATGTGAGGGAAAGGCATTCAGATTTTGACTTTCCCTCTCAGTTTTTCTGTTCTAGCCTCTGGTTAATTATTTTGGGTTTCTTGATTTGCAGTTGCAGGAAAAAGTTCTTCAGAATTAACCAGTGGGATTATTTCAGATTCTGCTGTGTTTTGTGGGGGCATGTGTTCCTGCTTCGGTCTGTTACCACAGGATTTATGTGCATTTCCTTTACACAGTGTACTGTGTGTTTGTGTATGTCTGTGTCATTGAGTTAATGGAGGGTCTTGGCCTGAATAATGGAGCCCCTCCCTGCTGGCTGAGCGTATAATTTAATTAATGTCAGCCTTGTGTCCCTCCTCCCTCTCCTTCCCTGTGACTCATCTGTACTGGGCATTAGCCTTGCATTTGGACACTTGTCCTCATCTCCTCAGCTGTGACCGCTCTCAGGATGAACCATCCAGGAGCAGCTTCCTTCACTGATTGTCTTTTTTTAAAGTGCCCTCTTTCCCCATGTATTCTTTGCTACGGTCATATATGAAAACATAGGGTAAATTAACCAATCTCACATTTTCATAGGCACAGAATTTCACTCACATGACCATTTTGGTAACACTTTTGTAAGATTATTTAGAAGATATAATTAGTCACCTATAAGGCATTACTTATTATCAGAATAGTGATAAGAACAGTTCTAGACAAATTCAATAAATATGCTAAATATGCTATTGTTGCTCCAAGTGTAGATATTCCAAAGGCAATACCATCACATTACTGGAATAATACTTAAGAAAGATCACAGTAATGTCTGCAGAAAGGTTTCAGCCCATCATTCACAATAGACAGTTCATTTCCAAATGAATAAGCTAACATTTGCTATCTCAGCTTGTAGTTGTTCGTAAACAAAACCTATCAAATAGTAATTAAAGGTAACTTGTGTTTTACTTTACTGGTTGGCTACTAGTTGATAAGAAAACACTGAAAATGTGAGTTACAAGACAGAGGCATCCTTTGTTTTTGTTTGCTAGCAACTGTGTGCTAAGCTGGCTAACGTTAGTGTCTTAAAATGGAGTAAACAAATGATACTGTGAATGTAGCTCTTCAGTGCATACTATTGCCCTTTCTGACTACGTCTCAGATAATTCAGAGCTATTATTGCAGAAATTTGCTATTACTTCCATTCAAATATCTGACCTGTATCTGATTGAAAGTTTCAATACTACAGTGTCATAAAACAAAGGAAAAAGCCCACTGAAAGTTCTCAAGGTCCTCGCTCTGCACTTTAAGTTTCTCGTAGGCTAAATAGTTGAAAATATATTTCTGAATAATTTAGCATAAAAAATATTTATGATGTTATTGTCTACACATACTAGCTAATGTTAATAAGCATCTTACAAGGAGTTATAGGGTGTTTCTCAATATCAAGAACGCAGTGTGGTGTTGCAAACTCAACAAGTACGGTCTTGGTGAGAACGGTCCCAGAGAACGGACTTCCTAAGAACACAGTTGAATGGCTGCGTCCTCCCTGGCTCTGCTGTATTTCTGTCATCAGCTCCCTAACATATTTCCCTCATATCACCACCACGTCACTCAATTTGATTTCAATACATTTGTACTAGTATTTACATGTCATTTACACATTTTGTATATTTTTTCAAAACGTGAATACATTTTGTTGAATCCCATGTCATGATAAGAGGAAGAAGAAGAAGAAGAAGAAGACGCATTTCCCACTACTCTGCCTCTCTCTCGTTTTCTAACATCATATCACATCATCTAGTGACGGTCGCCTACTTCAAACATTTCTGAATTAAGTTTCACAGAAGCCGCCGTAGCATTTGAGAGTCGCACCAAGTGCATCTTGGGATATTTTCAGCCAAGTCTACACCAGTCACCAACTAGTGCGTCCTTGGTTTAAGCTAGCTGACAAGAACAACATCCAGGAATTCCATGCGATCTTGGTTTATGCGAACTTTCAAATGGAACAGTACTTGGGCCCCGACTGATGACGGTTCACGAGATTGTGAGAACAGAAGAACAGACAAGAACATGTATTAAGAAACATCCATAGTAACCTTATTATCACCTAATTAGTGGTTATTACATGCATCACAGTAGAGTGTTACCACTTCCATTTCTTGTCTTGATAAAATCTTCATTCCCTGACGCCACAGTCATTGTGTAATTTAACGACTGCAGGGACAGTTGATTCATGTTCACTAAGCTCATTTCTCTTCCCTCCTCCTCCTCCTCCTCAGCAGTGTTTTTCATGTTTATGGATGGAAAGCCATTTGAGGAGTCACCGTAATGATCCATGACGTAATGGCACCACCTTGTAATTCATAAGGGAAACTGGGCGCTGAATCAGGCTTGGTTAGGGAGTTAGGGTACAATATGACCAGAGCAGAAAGCAAATGTGTCCTCTGTTATCAGCAGCTTTTATCACACTCTATTCATGTAACGTTAAATATCTCTTTGTTAATGTTTTTTTATAGTAATTAACTGGTGTTTGGATTTTCTGTTTGCAGGTGGAATTGCTGGTGGAATAGAAATCTGTATCACTTTCCCCACAGAGTATGTGAAGACACAGTTACAACTGGATGAGAAGGCCAGTCCCCCGAAATATAAAGGAATAGGTGAGATCTGTCTGTCTGTCTGTCTGTCTGTCTGTGTTCTTCCTTTCTGTCCAAGGAGCTCATTATCTAATTACCCATCATCCCCAGGTACATTAGGGATTCTGACAGGCTGTTACTGTGTTTGTTTATATGACATAAAACAGACCAATGCACACATGCACACGTACCATCCCTGCTTACTGCCGCGCACAAACACAAACAAACACACAGATGTTGATGCTGGCTCCAGCTCTGAGGTTGGGAGTCCATGCTAATGAGAGCTGAAGGCAGCTGTTGCTTTTCCTCCTCAGTTGGCTCAGGTGTCACACACAGAACACACTAATGGACTAACATCTCCAAAAGTGACTGAAAAGTTCACAGAAATACGTCAAGTTTGGGGGAGACAGACCTGTAGATACGCAGAGTAGATGGGTATAGTTGATTTTTTTGTTAACATCTGTTCAAACCTGCAACTTTTTCATTGATTAATGTAATGTGAATTAATCTAGTAGGTATAAATAGAGGCTCATCTCCATCAGGCTTGTAATTCTTGTGCAATCTGCACGTGTGTGTCTACTTCTAGGTGACTGTGTGAAACAGACTGTACAGAGCCATGGAGTCAAAGGACTGTACAGAGGACTCAGCTCACTGCTCTATGGTTCCATCCCAAAATCTGCAGTCAGGTACGGACGGATATTTGAGGCTCACACCTGTAGGTTGAACCTTGCATCTCCCTTTACAGACAACCAAGTGTGTGATGTCATAGTGCTCATAATTACCCCCCCCCCCCCCCGAAGAGAAGGCAAGGGGTATTGGTTTTGGTTTGTTTGTTTCTTTCTTTTTTTGTTAACGCTCGAGCAGCAAAACAATTGGTTGAATTCATACCAAATTTGATTTATAGATTGCCAGTGACGCAGAATAGATCTGATTACATTTTAGGAAAAGTGGGCCAAAGTTACAGTTTTTTTAATGAATTTTTAAAATCTTTTTTTCCCCCCTTTTACTTATAATGGGTGAAATTTCAAATGTCTGTATCAGCAAAACTATTGGGTAAATTCGTACCAAATTGGTTTTACAGATTGACAGTGACCCAGAATAGATGCCATTTCATTTTGGGAGTAGTAGGTCAAAGTTCAAGTTATTTATGAATTTTCTAAATCTTCCCATTTACTTATAATTGGTGTAATATGAGAGCGGGGTTTGCTGTGCCTAGCACCACTTGTTTGGTGTGTTTTTCATCTCCTCCATCTGTTATGCTACGATAGCTTTGTATAACTTTCTGTAGTTGGTCCAAAAGTTTGATCTATCTCAGGGTTTTCATGCTATCAATGAGCAAAACCATGATTGAGTTTGATCTGGACTGAGTTCACCAAGTGTTTGATCCACACTGTGGTCTGGGGCAAATTTTACATCTGCAAATGTGTTTGAAATCAAGCTAAAAAGTCAGAATCAGTGTGAAAACGTCCCAAGAATATGAAATGCAGACTTAGTGTCATACAGAAGTCAAATTTACATGATATTGTAATTTCTCAAATAATGACACAAGTTTAAGTCTGTTCTTTTTCAGATAGAACTCATTATAAAGTTCACAAATAAACAAACACCTCTTGTCATGATACATTTCCTTCATGATCACATAACTTTGAACATGACCATTTCGTGCGAGAAGTAACTGCTGTTTCTGGTTGCACCCAGAGATGCCAAAAAATCCTCCAAAAAACTTCATTTCAAAATAATGAGATTCTTTTTAAAATTTGAGTTGGTATCGCAAAACACTAGGAGAGCATGATGATAGAATTTTGAGTAGTTTTCTCATTATTTTGAGCTTGAAAGTTAGATTTTGAACATATCTTTTAATTATTTTGAAGAGGATGTTTCTAATTATTTTCAGATAATAAAACTGTATTCACACAGGCATATTCTAACTTGTGAACTTCTCTTTACCCTGTTTGAAATATAACCCCCTCATTTTTTTGGAGTTTGTCAAGTTTGTTTTTTACTCGAATTTACTGACTTCATGCCTTGCTGTGGATGTCATGGTAAGGTTCATTAATCGTGCACTATTTATGTCATCGTCTTTTTCTTATGAAGAATTTACATTTGCTCTTTTGGTGAGCATCCATGTTATATTGTAACATGTGTCTCCTGAAGTAGCACCTAAAACACTTTCTTTGTATCTTCACCAACACACTCTCCAACCAGTCCTCAACCTGGAAATAGGCTCAATAAATGTGCAGAGGAAACAAATAATAATGTCAATCCCATCAAGTCACAGATATGTCGATTCATGATTCACTAATATTATCAAACTAGCGTGGTGACCTGTGGAGATCCACAGGTTCTAGATGTGGTAGTTTTTATGCTGTTGTGCATTAGTGCATGCTGTACCGCATTTGTCCAGCAGTCACCGCCAAAGTGTTTTGGGTATAGCATGATGACTGTAAGGCTATTTTATTCCAAAATTACTAATATCTCCCAAAATATTGGTCCTATCAACTTGCTGTTTTCACTAGTCTGTTCTTTGACCAAAAATCCATAAGCATGACAAACTGCAGCAGTCAGTGCTGTACGGATTTTGTGTGAATCTCGGGACACATACACGCACACAGAGGCCACTTGGCTTTTATTATATAGATTTGTCTGTGTTTACTGAAATCGGGTCAGTCATTTACAGTGAAATCTTACCTTACAAATTACAGACACTGCAGATTCACTTGAGATTAAGATCACAGACAACCTCCGCAATTCTTACAAATTATCTGAAGCTGACAGGTAATACTAGTCCCGTGTCAAACATTTGAGGTACTGACTCATTATTATGACTAGCAATGTCTTTTTTCATCACAGTGGCAGAAATGGGCTTCCATAGTCTGGACACATTTCATTTCACACATAAATATGCATAGAAGTACTTACAAAATACATAGTGTATCACTTCTGTGTAAATATCTTTTTAGAATTAAAATATAAAATAAATAAAATATAAAAAAATATATAATATAATAAAATATAATTTTATAACTTAAAAATACAGTACAATATAAAAGACAGTACATACATATTAAGAATTTTATCTCATTATTTCACTTCATTTTGAGCCAAATCACAATGTAAATTATCTCAGTACACTTTAAATGGTGAGGTGAAGACCTTGCAGTATTACTTTACAGTTACTTTACAGTAATGCAAGTATTATTAGTCATTCTAAGTTCTATTTCCCATGCAGTACCATACTCATACAGTCTGTGTGTCTCTGTGTGCAGTAGCTGCTGTAATGAAATGAAGGCTTTTAGTTCAGCTCTTGTGATCTTTTACCTGAAACCACTAACACATATACTCTAATTATTCTGCTCCATTACCCACAATTCATCCAAGTACAAATGCCAGAGTAGCCTTCAGTATAATTACGTTATTTTTTTCACAGAAGTGACATTTATCCCGAGACAAGTGTGCACACAGTAATGAACGTGCACATATTCAGCACGGTTGTCAAATGGCTTTATTGGTACCTTTTTTTTTTGTTTCTCTTGGTTTCTTTCAGTCCTTTATTCTCTCCATACCTGTCTGTTCCTCTTCTATTGTGTTTGTGTTCCTGTGTGAGTGTTATGCTGGAGGGTAAAGCCTGTCTGTTCGATGGAGAGACAGGCTCAGCCAGGCGGAGCTAAGATGTCACTCAAAGCCAGGCAGGATCTCAATAGGGGAACACAAAGAGAGACTCCACTTTTAGCTGCCGGGGGAGAGTGTCCATAAATATATAGATTCTATATGACTTGTTATATATTATGGGGAACTAGATCTGTTTCCTTAGTCACTTAGAGGACTTGGCTCTTTTTGCATTTTTATCATAAACTTGAAAGGGTAATAGTTGGCCATGCATTGAAAAAGTGTAACATGCAATTCATTTGCCATTGTGATTTCTTATTATAATAACAGTTGATTATTATTATTTATTAGAGTGAATTCATGGCCAAGTGATGAGCACATATACACAGAGCCAGTGGTACATTGGAGTAGCCTTTGTCCCTAAAGTACACGGTACTGGCTTGAATAACACATGAGTGAAATGCTATTAAAACACAAATGATTTCCATCCCCAATGACAGTGAGCTGCAACCTGATTATTATCAACGTCAGACTCCTCCAAGCGAGACACTGGTACACTGGAAAAAATCTAAATCTTACCAAGTGTATTTTTCTCATTTCTAGTCCAAATATCTCATCACACTTAAAA
>JAPQRP010000030.1:12386307-12399413 GCA_037367295.1 Apogon hyalosoma | reverse complement strand
TGAACTTATATAGTGCATTTTATGCACCTTCATGGTGCCCAAAGCGCTTTACAATTTCCTCACATTCACCGTCACATTCACACACACACTCATACACCATAAATGTAAATGTTTGCTGATTTCCTTCTTCCTCTGAGGCCATAAATAAAGTAGCTTTTGACACAGTACTGTGGCACGAAATATTGGTTTGTCTATTACTACAGAGCCAATGTATTACCAAGAGCCTTGTTATATCATGTCAAGACTGGTAACTTGTCACATCCCGAAAAGTACCAAGGCAATCAGATAGCAAGTAGGTCAGACTCAGAAACAGCAGAGATTTGGCTCACTTGGTAATATACCAGACCATAATGTGGAGGACTTGGGTTCAAGTCCTGGTTGAAAAAGCTCTTTTTTTTTTTTTTTTTTTTTTTTTAATGAAGATTTTCAAGTAGCAGGGGAGGGGGGGTTACATGGTGCCGTGGGCACCAGTAGGTAAATCCAACATTGATATAAGTCAGCCACTGGGACAACGTTCAGAGTGCAGAATTCGGACCACAGCACTCAATACATTGGACTGACACAGAACTGAGAAGTCACACAGCACGTCTAACATGTAGCTCCGCCCACCTTCTCCAGCTTCACTGACTGCACAGAGCAACGAACACCATAAAACAACATAGAGTATTTACAGCAGTAATTCCTATTCTATACTACATATTATCACTAATTTGTCGTTTCTTCCATCAGTTGCCACAGTACTGTGGTAGCAAAATGCACAAAAGAATGCACTGAAGTATACACCATATATGACCACAGTACTGTGGCAACAAGAGGACAATGAGTGTATGAACAGTATCCATGATTGGCTCTAGTACAAATGCTAACATTTGATTGGCTCTGTGGCAATAGACAAACTGATATTTTGTGCCACAGTACTGTGGCAGTAGCCACTGCCATAAATAAAACAACCACACAAGTTGTATTGATTTATCTTGTCTCTTAGCTGTCTGAACTCTCTCTTTTTAAATAATGTGCTGTAACTTATTATTTTTAGGCTGCCTATTGTCATCAGGCTGGGGACTACAGCAGGGTACTAGCCATGTTGGCTAAAGCTGCCCTTTTTACTGTTATTGATTTAGTTCATTAATTGAGATTGTCCATGATACAATAATCAATCAATCAATCAATCAATCAATCAATTATTTAACCACTTGTTAGCTAGTATTAGCATGTTAACAATTAAAGCACCATGTTTACAGATAGAGCTTGGCAATACAGTTACAAAAGTTATCACAGTAAACATCTTTATACCACTCAAAATTGATAACTCTCATGATAAATGTCAAATATTTATTCACTGGTTTAGGGTTAGAGTTACATGAAAAAAAAATATTGAGTGCACTTATTTCAGCTGAAATATATATCACAGACTATACAGACCCTGGCTCTAACAAAGGCCTTAGGGGAGGATGAGGTGATGGGTGTTCGGATGGTTGCCACTGCCTCTTTGCCACTAGATGGCACTAAATATTACACACTGAACCTTTCTGTTAACCACAGACCTTATTTCAGGCATCTAACCACCGACTCCGAGACAAAGAGCTTGAAGTGCAGAATGCTAACTCATCTGTTTTTACAACTCAGCCTAAAGTAGAGTGAACGCAGCAGTGAATGTATATAAACATCAGCTGTATAGATGTAGGATATGGAAGCACAAAGAGTGATGTTTTGTCTGGAAAGAAGAGGTGATCAAGAGTCAGTTTTTTTTTTTTTTTAAATTTTCCGTGGCATCAAGTAGAGTAAAAAGCAGCATACAAAGAAGAGAATGAAAACAGTACAGTTCCAAAGTTACGTCTTGTACCCGACCCTCTTAAAATAAAAAATGGTATCAGAAACGTTGTTCATACTTTCCTTGTTTTTACACAGCATAAAATGAGTGAAAATACCAAACATTAATAACAATAAAGAAAATTCACTGTTCAGCTGAAAATTAAACTCGATTGTCCGTTATATTTGTATTAGCTTTTTTTAATACACAAATTCTTATCTGTATTTTCAATACTGTCATCTATGTGTTTTTATTTTCTGTATTTGCCTCATACGTATATTTATTTCATTCATCAGTCACTTGGAGTGGATTGTGAGCAGAGAAAAAGCACTCCAAAGAAACCACACAACTATGAATTAAAGTTGATGATACCTTCTAAAGCTTCTAGGCATTTTTATAAACAAGCTGAACAAACCAGTGTTTTTGGCGATACATAGTTGTGGTTGACAATCGACAGTCAGAAAAGGAACACAGCCTATGTATTTCAGGTGTAAATTACTACCTTTTACATGAAGTGCATTATTGCGTAACAGTTCTGGTTGGGTTTCTTGGTCTTCTCAGGTTCGGGGTGTTTGAGTTCCTCAGTAATCATGCTAAAGATGAGTCTGGTCGCCTGGACAGCACCAGAGGTTTACTGTGTGGCCTTGGAGCAGGGGTTATGGAGGCGGTTCTGGTTGTTTGTCCCATGGAAACCGTTAAGGTATGTCACCCACCGGACTGTTTGGTGTGGTTTCTTTATGCATTTTTCATCTTTGTAATTTTTACAAATGCAGATATTTTCAGGACCGTAGTAAGAATTAACGAGGATACATTTGTTTTTAAATTACGCACTCTTCTTTGTAAAAATGACTTGTGCACTTCACTTGCAAAATAGACCCAAAATGTATAGATTCAAGATTCACTTTCTCTCAAAGGTTTGCTATTTTTCCCTTCTGGTATGTCTACTTTTGTTGAAAAATGCAAAACAACTTTTTTTTTTCTGCTTGGGATAGTGTTCAACCTGTTCTTGTTTTATTGCTCAAGGTGAAATTCATTCATGACCAGACGTCAGCCAAACCCAAATACAAGGGTTTCTTCCATGGAGTCAGGGAGATCATCAAGGAACGAGGTAAAAACCAACACCAGCTGGTTCATGTAATGTACATCACTGACATCTACTGGTCAGACTGGGCAGTGCAGGCAGCAAAAACTCAACTCCGCACAGTCATGGTAACAAAAGTGAATGGATCTCTCATTTAGGTTTGAGAGGAACATATCAGGGTCTCACCGCCACTGTCCTCAAACAAGGATCCAACCAGGCCATTCGCTTCTTTGTGATGACGTCTCTGAAGAACTGGTACAAAGGTCAGTGTGGATGAAGGTTCATAACCTACTCTGTTGAAATGCTGCAAAATTTGCTATTTTCTCAAATGTCTACTGCTACTTTAGACCAATATTCTATGTTTAAATCTGCAGTACTACCAAACTGGTAAAATGCAGAGTGACAGCCTTGTACTACAGTATTGTACTTAGACTTTACATGAGTATTTCCAGTTTTTAGCTGGTTCATCTTTCCACTCCACTACATCTCAGCGGTAGATGTTGTACTTTTTCTACACTGCATTTGTCAGACAACCGTTGCTCCTTTTTTTAATTACAGTTTTTCATTCCCTTCCTGTCTAGTGAAAACCACACATCTCCAAATGTGTTGATTTTGCAGAATGAATGATGCATTCTTTACTGGTTGAGTTTAAGGCTGTAACTAACAATAATTTCACTGCTAACTACTCTGTCAGTTATTTTCCCAGTTATTCATTGAGTTTTTTGGTCTATACAATGTCAAAACATTGGTCGGTGGTTCCTCAAATGTTTTTATTTGGTTCACAATCAAAATAGTCAAAATACAAGAACTTTTTTTCATTCATTCATCATTGCAGCTCTTTAGTTGAATCTCAGACTGTCCTCCCTTTATATTTAATATTCTCCTTTAAAAACCCTCCTAGATTGCCCCAATGCTGAGAACAGGCTGTTTTTCTAGGCTCACATAGTTGATACATGGTTCTCATAGGACAGTGATGCTGCAAACATATGAAGATCTGTAGATTTAACTAACAGCAGTTTGTAAAGTAGTTGACTGAACTCAACCTTACTCATTTACAGCAGTAAATGTAGAATAAGCATGATTACAGCATGGAAATGAAATGAAAACATCACATATAAGGGTAAAACACTAACAGGGATTATGAAAAAACAAAAGAGATTTGCAAAAAAAAAACAAAAACAATTATCAGTGTACACAAAGTCAGTAGTACCAAAATACAACAACCAGAAGTAAGACCTAGGCACTCAGGTACAAAAATGCCATCACTAATGAGTTTAAACTTTTACATTCTTCATCAGGGCTTAAAACAAAAGGCATTCCCAGTTGTAAAACCTCAGTGCATGATGGGATGCTAATCATCTAAATCCTGTAAGAGCAACTGCTTTCAAGTACAGCTGAGCATTTTTCCACTAATAGGAACAGCTTGATTAAAAAAAAAGATAAATTAACTTTTACTTGCAAAAGGTTTTGAATGTACTACATTTTCTTGTAGTGTAGTGTGTCAGTGTGTATTTGTACTTTTACTGCAGTATAAGAGCTGGTCATCTGAATACTTCTTCAAGCTCCCTCATCAGACTTGTTCCTGTTCTCTTCTGTTATTTTCTTAGGTGATAACCCTAACAAAGCCATTAACCCCGTGGTGACTGGAATGTTTGGAGCCATAGCTGGAGCAGCCAGTGTATTTGGAAACACACCACTGGATGTCATCAAGACCAGGATGCAGGTATGAACAGCGTTCACTGGCAAAAGGTTTACTGTTGGTCGTGTTCATCAAAAATGTTTCAGATTAACACTTGTAGATGCATGTTTGTAGATACATGTACAATACAGTGTTTTAGCTCATGGTGCATTAGAGGGAACACAATGAAGCTGTGAAGCTATTAATGCTTATGTTTGGGATCAATACCATGATTTAGTTTAGATTAGATTAGATTAGATTAGATTAGATTAGATTAGATTAGATTAGATTGGATTGGATTGGATTAGATGGGATTAGATTAGATTAGATTGTATTGGATTGGATTAGATTAGATTAGATTAGATTCGATTAGATTAGATTAGATTAGATTAGATTAGATTAGATTAGATTAGATTAAATTGGATTAGATGGGATTAGATTAGATTAGATTGGATTGGATTGGATTAGATTAGATTAGATTAGATTAGATTAGATTAGATTAGATTAGATTAGATTGGATTAGATTAGATTAAATTGGATTAGATGGGATTAGATTAGATTAGATTAGATTGTACTGGATTATATTGGATTAAATTAGATTATATTAGATTGGATTAGATTAGATTAGATTAGATTGGATTAGATTGAAGTTTATTGATCCTTTGGGCAGAGCCCTTAGGAAATCAAGGTTCCAATAGCAGCACAAACACTGAACATACACACGAGAAATACCACAAGAAAATAGCAAAACAATAACTATAAAAAAACAGTAGTGAAAAAATTGCCATTTCACATTGGAAAGTACAAGTAGAAACAACAAGTAGCAAAGTGGTAATAATAGAGGAGTAATAATAAAGTAGTAGCAATAATAATGATAAATAATAAATAGCTTATTATGTTATAATATTGTAGTATTATATTATATGTATATGTATGTGTATGTGTGTGTGTGTGTGTATATATATATATATAAATGACAGGATAAAAGTTATACTAAAGTGATAACAGTAATAGTAGTCATACACAATAAACATTGCACTAGTCCAAACTCACAGTGTTAATAGTAGTGTATGGGACTGCAATTCCTTAATTACCACAAGGATTAACTGATAATTAATGCTTCTGTTAAGACATTATCAATAATGTGGCTACTGATGAGCCAAATCAGTCATAAATCCACTGAGTTGTGTGGCCAAGAAGTGCATTGTGGTGTCATGGAAATCTCATTGCCCTCTTTTTATTGATAGGTGGACTTTTGAGAGGAACAGTTGCATTCCCCTGGAAAAAATCACTTACTGTCTCAGAAAACAATATAACACCTTTCTGAAAATTTGGCAGCCATATTTAGACCATATTGGTACATCTCTTACACCAAGTACTTAATGTAGTTGTCTGTATTGACCTTGCGCACTGACTGTTTTTCCCCCTTTTTTTTTTCTGATAAGATTATCCTTCTTGCCTTGTTTATCGTTATGTCTTTATATCACTGGTAATTTTTTTTGTACAAATATTTAAAAATAAATAAATAAATCCACTGAGTTTATGAACATGTTCATACAAAATATGATATTCACCATTAAACTACATTCAATCCTAGACATGCAGCTGTGTCTCTTACTCAAAATAAGAACTGAATCTAATTAGACATGGCTGATTGTCTCTGCTTCTCAATAATTCACACATGAAAGAGTTAATTATGAAAAAGTCCTTTGAGGTTTCATAAAATAGTTACACCTTTAGTGATATTCAAACCATCACAACATTTTCCTGACCAATCACCCCTTCCCCTTTTAGGAACGGTAAAAAACATCCTTCAGTCACAAATTACATTGAGACGATACATTCTGCAAACTGGTGGCTCTTGCTAATATTGTTTAGCCATAACAATGTATTTTTTTCTGTTTCTTTTTTTCTCCAAAGGGCCTTGAAGCACATAAATATAAAAGCACTGTGGATTGCGCCGTTAAAATCCTGAGACATGAGGGTCCTGCAGCGTGAGTATACCAAGGCTCTGTTTAGTCTGGTTTTAGTGCAGCGTCAGTTTACAGCTTTGATTACACAGCTGAGGCCTGTTCCCGTTGTTGCCAGTAAATGGGAAACACCAGCTTTACTTCAAACATTAGTATTCCATTTTTTACCTTGGCTCTCTGATGGATTAGTTCTGGTTCTAGCCTTTTATTTAGTTTCTTGAAGATTCGGATGTGGAGTCTGTAGGTTATTCATCAAGAGAGTTGCATGGCTTATATACCTTTTTCCAAATCTGTGTATGGATATTTGACATAAGGTAGAGAGATACAAAAAATATGACAGACTGGTTGCTCGTAAATTTACAAAGGCTACAAGGTTTTGACACATGACACTGTGGGTTATTTAAGCGGTTTGATTTTCCAAACAGACCAACCACATGCTGCCATCTTATCTGAATGAGTTCCTCCTATGAGTCTAATTTTCTCTAGATGAACATTACCTAAAATGTTGTCTAATTCCTCCAGCCGTATGCCAAATGTTGGAGGTTTCTCAGATTTCCAGAACTGTAATGTGAGTTTTCTGGGTAATGGTGTAGATCAGGGGTGTCCAACCCTGGTCCTCGAGGGCCGGTATCCTGCATGTTCTAGATGTTTCCCTCTTCCAGCACACCAGGTTCAATTAATGATCAGTTCATCATCCAGCTCTGCAGAAGCCTGATAACGATGGAATGGCTTCCAGGTGTGATGGAGGAGGGAAATATCTAAAACATGCAGGATACCGGCCCTCGAGGACTGGATTTAGACACCCCTAGTGTAGATGGTGACACGACCAGAGCGGTAGAGAAAACAGTAGCGACACTTCCATAGACTCCCATTGTAAAAAAATGGCGGACAAAATATGGACTGACTTCTGGGTCATGGAGGGGCCAAAAGTTCCAAACACTGAATATGGTTGCGTCGGAACACATTCATTTCTATTACTCTTGATCTAACAACGCCATCGCTAAGTTAATGAGATATCGTCATCTTTCAAATTATCAAGTGTATTTCCTGTATTAGTGGACATTTATGTTGTAAATTCTGTTTTCTTTGGTATGTGTTAGCGTTTGTATAAATGTATATCTTACACAACTGTTATGGTCAATTTTCAGCTGCAGCCCGATAGTTAGCTAGGTTGACTCGGCTAGCTGTTGAGATTTAACCCCAATAACTACAAATTATGGAGTTTCAAAAGGTAACGTTAGTACAAATGTGGTTCTCAGCGGGTTTGATTTGAGTTGTTTTGCTGAACCTGGTGGTGTTCGCTTAAGTTTGTCAGCTGAGGTCATGTGCTAATTAGTGTCATTTACTGTGGGTAGAAATAGGGGTCCACTTTTTCCAGTTATTTTATTCTATTTGTAATTTGTTAACGTTTCATAATGACATGTGATACCTGTAAGTAGTTTTATTTGTCCTGGGGAAAAACCAGGGGAACCCTTGTTGTCCACCATTTAACACCAGAGGCAGATATGGTATGTATAAAAATGAGAAGGAGTTTTTAACCCTCTGGTTAAGGTTAATATAGGAAAGTGCAATGAATGTCAGCATTTTTGGTCAAAGATAATTTATTTTTTAATGTAATAATTAAATACACTTGATAGTTAAATATGTAGAACAGATACATAATATATAAAACAATACATAAATGAATAATAGATAAAGAATACACATTATACTGTATATAGCAATATATACAACCTTATATATACGAACCTTTCCCTCCAAAATGTAAACTTTCCAAAGTAATAAATGCAGTACTTTCAGTGGTCAACCCCACTGCTCAACAGCAGATGGAAATATCCTTTTGTGTGGTTTATTTGGATATTTACCATGCAATAACACACTCGCTGCTGTATGTCCCATAGAACAACATGACAGTGTGCAGTTTGTTTTGGAACTATTGAGGCTTGGATGAACCATGTGATCAATGTAGTGGCAATATCAAAGCGTGTTGCAACTCTCTCTCTGTATGGTGTCAAAGAGTCAAAGGGAATCATCCTATCTAAAACTAAATACATGAAACTCTGTAACGTGGCAGTTTAAGAGCTGGTGAGATAGAGTTCCGTGATCCTTTGAACACTTTACACAGTTGTGAGCTATTATTGAATATTTTCCTCTACTATTGAAGGCGAGAAGTGCATTCTGTACTTTGAGCTATATCAAAATATATAGTGGTCTGATGAGTCCAGACTGACCCGGTTCCAGAGTGATGGATGCATCAGGGTTGTGAAGAGAGGAAGATGAAGAGATTATCCACCATCCCTAGTGCCTACAGTACAAGCCTGTGGGAGCAGCGTTATGATCTAGAGTGGTGTAGGTTCAGTAACATTATGCATCCATAAGATGAGGTCACCTGGACCTGAATATACGGAATGTCCAGGTCTGAATATTTGTGTATTTTTTCTTTCCTGATGACACAAACATAATTCAAGATGACGGGACCAGGATCTCTCAGGATCTGATTGTGAAAGAGTGGTTCAGGGAATATGAAACATCATTTCATCAGTTTTCTGGGTCTAGATCTGAACCCCACTGAGAAAGGGGCAAAAAATGAATGCCACTCTGGACCAAAATACTGTGACGGTGCATAGGCATTGTGCTGCACAAATGATGCACAGTGAAGGCATCCTATAATCAAAGCTAAAGGTGATCTAATGAAATATTGTGTGATTTTTGTCGAGGCTGTGCATATGCGTACAACGTTTAGGAAAAGTATCCTAAACATCAAAAAATAGAAGAACAAATATTGTCTCTGCACTTTTGTTTTGCATGAATTTGGCTTAGATGGGGCCCAAACTGACTCATAGTCATAGGGAAGTCCTTTATATTAAGTATATTTACTGGACTTCTCCAGGGTTTAGACATGGACCAGACATCAGTAAATGTGACACTGATTGTCTAAATGCCTCTTCTCTCTTTGTAGTTTCTATAAGGGAACAGTTCCACGTCTGGGCCGGGTGTGTCTGGATGTGGCCATAGTCTTCATCATCTACGAGGAGGTGGTGAAGATCCTGAACACTGTGTGGAAGACAGAGTGAGCCGCTGGACCTGCAGAGAGGACAGTGGCTTCCTACATCTCTGGTGTCTCACACACACAGATCTGAGTGCAGCTGACCTGTAAAAACCTGCTGCTAAAGAGCTGAACTTAGATCCAAACTAAACAGGAAGTCCAATCACTTACAGGCTTGAGCTTCAGAGAGAAAGAAAGCCTAAAGTATTTACTAAAGAGATGCAGTATTTGAAGAATAGAGTCACCTGAGGAGATTATGGGTTAGTCTCACAAAGTAGCTTTATGAAGTGAGTCCCATAAGTATGAAAAAAGATGCTGTATCTGACAAATATCACCTGGCATGTCCTGCTACTTCAGCGTCTCATTTCAGTTATGGGAGTGACCTTCTTTGTAAACCTACTTTGTAAAACACCCCATTAAGTTTAGAATATTACTGTTAGTCATTCACATCTGTTTTACTGATGTTTACTACAAGTGTGCAGGTGTTGCGCTGTGTTTTATTGAGTTACAGCTGGAGGAGCTACTACACTAGGCTGCAGTCTACAGTCTACAGTGACCCCTTCCAGAACGAAGCCTTTACATTTTAGAATATACCCATTATTTTTATAATGAATAGATTCTAATTTAGTTCACTACCAGCATTATAGTTGTAGCGACATATATTCATATATATATATATATGTGTGTGTGTGTGTGTGTGTGTGTGTGTGCGTGTGTGTGTGTGTGTGTGTGTGTATGTATATATATGTATGTATGTATGTATGTATTCTGTGCCAAATGCGAAGTATGAAAATATATGTTCAGACCAAGAAGATGCAATGTAGCCTAATAATGTCAGTGAGAATATGTAATATCATTATAATTGATATATTATCAAATCAATGTATTAGAAGTTGAATGAGTAAAATGTTGGTGGTTGAGAGACTGTTTTCTAATATCCGTGCGTGCAGAGTGTCTAAAGGTTTGTGGAACATATTTAATTGCTGTGTTACACTGTGACTCATTGAGACCCAACAACACTGAGAAATACAAAGTAACCTCAGACCTGTTTTTAGTCCAACAGCCCAAAGAGTCCGATGGACTGTTGGTAACAGTTGTTGTCTGTCTGTCATCCATCTGTCATTCGTCCGTCATCCGTCCATCCTCTGTCCATCCGTAAACAATTTTTCAAGAATCTTCTCCAAAACATCAGCCAGAATCAGTTGAAATTCATAGCAGAGGTTTCGTGAGGCAAGGTCTACTAAATTTGTTCAAAGAATTGAGAAATATTTGAATTATTTTTTTATGAATTTTCTAAATTTTAAAGATTGCCATTGGTTTATAATGGGACACATTTCAAACTACTATAACTTCAAAAAGTCACATATGGGCTTTCATTTGGTGCCATGACCTTTGACCTTGAGTGACCTTCAAAAGTCAAACAAATGTCAATGAATGTCTTTTAATATGCTGTTGAACTACGGGACTGTTGGTCCTGTTTTCGTCTTAATTTATGTGTGTCAGCAAATGTTTGATCTCCTTTTGAATCTACCTGAGAGTCTGTTGTCCAGAAATGATGTGGGTTAATATGAGGGGGTTGTAATAAAGCAGTGTGTGCAACTACAATGTTATGTAATGACTTGAGAAAGTGCAGCACACTTTTGAGGGATGCACCGGTCTGTTGGTTAAACCTCAGTATTGGTCGATACTTGTCTTTTTATTGCCTGTGACCTATCTGCAAATAAGATGACATTCACCCAAAGTCAGTGGTTGATGTTTATCTGTTGTTTTCCAGAAGGCCCTAGCCTGATAACGGGCAGACTGAGCATGTAGCTTGCAAAAGACCTGCTTTGTGTTTTGTAACATGTTAAAACACCGGGCAGGCTGAGAGGAGAAGGGGCTCTCCATACCTCGGGTGTGTTGAAAGAGGTCCTTCAGCCTGATCATGTTTGGATGCAGTCTCCTATTAATATGATGCACTGAGTGAACTGAGCTCCGAGTTTGTCCTATTAGCAATTAACATGTTAGCAACAAAGGACAAACCAAACAAAATGAAGACATTTGCATCAGCATTCGGTCCAAAATCAGGATTGGGGCATCTCTATTGTTTTCTTTTACTTTTTGTCATTTAATAACATGGTTTTTGTATTAATCTGCCATATTATGTAAAACATATTTTTTTAGCACAGCATTTTTTTTGTTTGTTTTACATATTTTTAGATGTAATATAATGCATTATGCAATAAAAAATCAAAATGGATGTTTTTATATTACTTTCATTCATCCAACTGCTTAGTTTTGGACAGGGTCATGGGGCTGCTGGAGTCTATCCCAGCTTCTAACAGGTGAAGGCGGGATGAGTTCCCCAAAAAGACAATGAAAATCTTTGGCATCTTGAAAATGTAGAACTGCTCAAAATGTCAAACTGTCATATCTGAATACATTCCATATTATATTTAATCTGTTAATTATTACAAAATGCAGCAGATTGTTACAGAATATAGTAGGCTCTGCAGGTCAAAGTGAAAACAGAGTTATTTGATGGTGCTGTATTTTATTTTTTACCCAGGTCACCGGAGAAATAAAAAAGAATAATGTACTTATACAGTTAATACAATTTACAGTTACACTTGTTAAACATTTGCTCCTACAAAATTAAAAGTGTACATGAGCTGCTCCCAATTATCCAACCACATTTGTCCAAAAAGGTTGGAAACTGTTCAGAATTTATTTTAATTGCTGTTTCATTGTGCTGCCATATCTCAGTCGGTTTTATTTGACTTGTATATTCTCTATTATGTCCCTTTTGCTGTTGAGTTTTGCCAATATCACTTAATATTACATTACATATTTATAATGGCTTTATAAATGGTTTATAACTAGCTTATTAATGAGGTTGTATTTTATTTTACACTTGACAGGCCAGTAACTTTAGAATTATAAAAAGTTATGACACACTTTTAACACATGTTTTATTTCTGATGTTTCTTAGCGTTCTTTTCCCATGTTCCCTTATCAGTGTGCGTGTGAGTTACTAATGTGTTACTATCTTTAGAACCAGCAAAATATGAGCTTTATTAAGCTGATGGGTAGAGTCCTGACTGGTTTGGAATCCAAAGAGATCTGAGGTTTAGCAGTAAAGATAAATGTGGGTTCACTATTTGGCAAACAGTATGTCTTTATGTCCCATTTTTTCTTGAGTTCTGTCAATGTCTGTAGTTTTATAACAACATTAAAAACCATTTATAAATCCTTTATTAATGCCACCGAACTTCATGATTCTGAAAGAAGCTGTTCAAGTGGTTTAAATGTGTCAATGCATTGAGGTTTGTGGGTCCTGTTGTGTGTTTATGATAAATGATAAAAGATTGTCTTTGCCTTCACTAGATGTGAAAACAGTTGCTGACATATACAGTCGCAGAAAAAAGTATTAGATCACCCTTGTTTTTTTCAATTTCTTGTTCGTTTTAATGCCTGGTCCAACTAAAGGTCCATTTGTTTGGAAAAATATAATGATACCAACAAAAATAGCTCATAGTAGT
>JAPQRP010000030.1:12335665-12346330 GCA_037367295.1 Apogon hyalosoma | reverse complement strand
AGGCCACAGCTGTGTTGTGAGTGGAATCACTGGATCACTGAGCAAGTGCTCACTCGCAGACATGGACACAAAGTTTACTGGCAAATCAAGAGAATTAACCATGTTTTACAATTATAAGACATGAGCTGATTTTGGGCCATGCGTCTCATGTTACACAAATATTGTACATGGTGTGTTTATATTTTTGCTCAGTGTAATTCAGTGTAATTCCCCTCTGTTCATTTACGTACTTCATTACATCTCCGCTATTACTGAATTTCCTCTCTGAATGAAAATCCCAGACCATAAATAAATACACAACCAGCCCTAAAGTCTATTCACTGACTCCTCAGATGTGATGATCTAGCCTGTCTTTTACTGTTATGTGGAGCTCAAGCTTGAATTCAACCAAAATCTCAAAATAGACCTAGCTGTAGTTTGGTAGAGATCCTAAATACAGGATTTTCTATTGCAGTCATCTGGTACATTTCTTATTGAGGTTTTTTTTTTTTTTTTTTTTTTCCTAGAACGTTCTGGGCTGCAGCTTCAGTTCCGGGTTGTCATGGCTCCTGGGTACGAGAGTCGTCTTCCGAGGGCTGCCGGTGTCCTCCCTACTCAGTACTCTTTGTGTGAGCTGCCATGCAAACCCTTCACATCCATACACAGGGACAAGATATTATCCTCAACACCTCCTGATAACTGTGGAGACCCCTCCCAGCTAAGCCAGACCCCTCCAAACCAGGTTTACTGGATGGGCAACTCAAGGAGATCAGCAGCATCCTGCCACTTTTTTTTCCTTTTCACCTCATAATCTGCACTGTATACTCCATTTATCACCAAGCACACATCAATTCTGCATTTTTACAGCCACGTTAAATACTTTTCCTCCTCCAAAGCACAGCAACATCTATTCACCTTTTTTTTTTTTTACCTCTCAATCCTTTTCTATCTACCTCCATTAATGCAAAAGCATTAGATAATGCATCATGTATAAATATATAAATCTATTATTTTGCTTTATACATTTTCTACTTTTGATTGTTTATGTGTAATGTACATGTGCATATATATAGTTATGTGTATCCAATGTATTAAACACCAATCCACAGTCATCCAGAATAAGCTCCAGTCCAAAGGGTCCTGAACTACCACTAGTTTGGAGAATGTTAAACCTGGCTCATCCAGTGCCTTCATAGCATCCTTCAGTCCTCATATGTGTGTTTACACTTTCTCATTAACGTTTCTTAATATCAAAGAGATTTTTACCAGGAAGACAAGTTAAACATCAGGTATGACCCGTTGATTCTCAGGTGCTTTGATTCATGCCTCTCACCACACACAGTAAGCCTTATCTTTCATGTCTGCCTCTTCTGGTTATTAACGTCAAGTTTAAAGTGACTTAATGAAAACAATCCCATATCTTTTGAGCTAATATTTCTGGAGAGGAAAAAGAGCCATTTTTAAAGAATTTCAGTGTGGTTCTCTCTGTCCTCGGTGTCCAAGAGTGAATAGAATCGCTTCATAGCTGTGCTTTCTTTTGCTCTCTGTGCATATTAACCTTAATGAAAGAGAGTTTTATCAGCAAAGCATCTTGCAGTATGTGAGAAAGCAATGTTACTCCCATGTTACCAATTAACTAGACATCCTCCCAGCACTCCCCAGAGACACATGTCTATCTGACCAGCACTTGTTTTTCTTCTTTGCTCTATTTTGTTGTCTGCTGACTTAAGTCGAGTTTCTAATTATGCCTTTTCACATTTCTGCTCCCACTGGTTTGAGAAGAGGATGTCCAGGTAAAACAAATGTACATTTATGGCCTGTTAACACTAATATGGATGTTTTGCAAAACAAACATTTTTACGTGTGTTTGGCCCACTTATCCACACATAAACATTGTTTTAGATTAAAAAAAATGAGATTTTACTGTGGTTCATTTGTGTTCATGTTCAAGGGGAAAGCAAAAAGTTTAAAAAATGATGCTGTAACACCCCATTACGTGCATGTTTATTGCTGCTTTGTGTAATAAACTCCAAAAAAATCTAATATAGCTCATATAGGTGGCTCATATAAGTCAGTATATGACCTGTGATGATGGTCAGTACTGACACATTTGGAGATGGACACATGGTTATAGATATCAAGCATATAAAGCACACACTTCGAAAACCAGGTTTATCTAGGATATCCACAGTTTAACGTCCAACAAAAATAATACTTTGTGCGTTTGTACTGGTTTGTAGTTTGTATTTGGACAGAGATGTTTTTTTTTTAAAACAAAGGTTTTTGCAGAAAATTTGTTCTAATAAAGAACAAAAATATCCAATCTAGGAAAATATCCATATTAGTGAGGACATGGTATTAATTACATTTAAATGTACACGTAAATGTACTCACTTTTAATTAATGTCCTAAAAGTGTGCTATTTTCCATGTTTTAACATTCAGCTTAATATAGTAATGGTATATCATAGGTGTTAATAAATACTGAAATACTATTAAGAGGACTTGACTAGAGAATTTTGAGACACCATTAAGTTGCTCTTGAATATACTGTAGTAAAAGTTTTGTTTCAAGGCTGTAGTTTTAGAAAAATGTAAGCATATGAACAATTTGAATTTGTAACATTTTATGATAGGAGTTAATTAACATTAATTGTTAATTGAAGTAATATGCATTAATTAGCAGTGAACAGTAACAGTGTCTGATAGTCCTTTACTGATGGGGTTTATACTGGTGAAGGTATTTATTTATGCATACGTTATTACATTAGTCAATGCAGTTAAGTAATGTGTTTAGTAATTACTTACTAATGTTGGACAAGTGGACAATCATTGATTAATAAAAGCCAGTTTTCACTGTGAACTTAATTAATGATATTGTTATGAACATTTATCAACCGTTTACTCATATCAATAACTAACCTATGTAAAATATAACATGGCATTTTGAATGTGTGTTAACAACAGACATTTTGACTTTTACTTAATACTTGTTTATATTACTTACCTGTTAGTTAAGTGGTAAGTAATGTCTAAATTTGTGAAAATGAATACCTTAACATGAACATCATTAGTAAATAAACACTGGGCATGGTGATTGATACTTTTCAAAGAAATGCAAATTCAGTCAAAACAAAACAAAACAAACAAACAAACAAACAAAACACATCCTGTTGCAATGTTATACTTAAGTAATATTTAACAATCAGAACGCACATTTTAATGGTATCTCAAAATTCCAAGTACACTTAATTGTGTGTTTGTATATCTTTTGTGGCACTAATGATGCACCAGTAGCATACTAAGTTAATTGTTACTGTGATGAAAATAGCACACATTTAGCAATTTGCTAATATGTATACTAAGTGTACTTATATTTTGCTTCCGTATACATTTACCTGGACAACTCTAGTCCAAGAAAAGGGCTTTTTCTTGATGGAAAGCTGTGATTATCTCTTTCCCATGTCTGTGTTTGTGTGTTTATTTATTATAAAACAAGTCATGATTTTATTAGTCAGCACAGCATACTCTGTACACTGTCTAATAGTTAAAATAAAAACCTATACTGCCATTTCTCCTATTTGTGTTATATTTTCAGACATTTAAATGATATGAATCAATAGCATTGCATTTGGATTAAGGGAAATGTGTAAATATGTATTGCCTAGGCTTCTAATAGCACATCTCCCCTCAGCAATTACCACTACAAGCACAGCTCTGTTAAAGTATATTGCTAACTCAGTTTTGTGGTTAGAAGGAGCGTGCACTCAGATATACATAACATAAACAAACATGTACCCATCAACATATTTTAGGTGCGTTCTTGACATTTTTCCCTGGAGTGTAAGTGCAATGACGACAAGCAAAATGTCAGCTAATGTATATAATCATGTGTTTTGAGCGTATGATCCTACAATTTTGGGTTGTGATGTAACTTTCAGGGAGAATGTATGGACAACTCTAACATGAGGCCTTAAAGACACTTAAAGGCACCTTACATCATCTGTAAACACAGAGAGGAGATGGGTACATTTTTGACAAACCCCCTTTCACACACACACACACACACACACACACACACACACACACACACACACATACACACACTTTTATTTAATGTTAAACATGAAGGAAGAGGGGAATGCCAAAAGCTTGACTCTGAAAGTGTTGCTGTCACGGTTTATGCTGAAAAAACCCTCATCCATGCTGACAGCTTTTTGACATTTGTCAGTTCCAGGTGCTGATGATACTAACTGAACAAAAGTGTTAGAAACTTCTGATCTTTTACATATTTTTTGTGAGCAAAAATAGGAGTATCCATTTTCTAAATACTTTATACTAGTTGCTGTATAGCAGTGGTCCTTAACTTTTTTTAGAGACCAAAAAGGACCCAAAACTAACAAAAATACATAATGAATTGCCATGTCTACATTGTATTTGTCTTCATTATATGTTGTTTGTATCTTTTTATATGTTTTCAGCCTTATTGTTTACATTTGTTTCTAGTATTTTAATGCTTTACATCCTCTTTTGTTTTGTTGAACCTTTTTCATCTTCTTCCTCCTCACACAGCTTTGGTAATGTCAAGATTTACAAGTCCACAGAACACACCTCTACAATTTTAATTTGAAAAATTAATTCACGTATATTATTGTTATGTATTTCACTCTGATAATCAGTGACCTGAGTTGCTCACCCAAAGTTTGTAAGACATAGTTGTATGGTATTCAGGCAAGCTGTTCTTCTGTTAAAGGTTCAATAATCAGCAAAAGGTAAAGAAACACACAAGTGCAGATCTTTTATTTTTTCTTTTTCCAATAAAACTCCTAGGATAGAAATGTAGTTAGCTAACAAGCAACATGCTGTCTGCACAACACTGACTCCAACACAAACTTTACATAAACACATGAGCATGAGTGAATGCTACATTCTTTTTTACCTTAAGAGCTTAAAAATAAAGCATATTTGAGAGAAGAAATAAAAAAAACAACATGAATACATTTTTTTTTAATTTTATGTTCAATGTTTGAATGGATTAGAATGTTAATGTGAAAAACCTAACATTTGCTCCTGAGTTCTTTTAAACCTCTCTTCTGCTCCTTTACAGTAACAACAATGTACAACACTAATTACTGTTAGCTTAACCCTTTATAGGGCACTCATTGAAATACTCTGAAATTCAAAATGTCAACCTCTCTATGTCACTGGTAATCGTCATATTCCTCCTCTTGCTCTAAAACATCCAAGCAACACTTGCTAAAAAGTAAACACATGCAATAAAATAACTGTTATAAGGTCATAAACTTTTTTTTTAATCACTCATATTCACTATTTACAGTTTCAACATGTCTATATACATGTCTACATTTTGACAGCACACTTGTCTGAAACACTACCACTCCAGAGCATGGAAAGGGAGGAGAATGTTAAAACCTTGACTCTGACCCAGAACGCTAAGAATTCTTTTTGTTTACAAAACCTCTGTGCTTCCTGACATGTAAAAATCCTAACATTTGCTCCCAAGTTCTTTAGTGCTTCTCTTATGCTCCTCTACAGCAGCTACAATGTGCAACAATCATTAGTTTAAAAATGTAGTTACCAAACAACAAATGGCTGATCCATCACAAAACACAGACTCCAAACCAAGTTGACATAACACACATGTATTGTACAAGGTTGAAGAAATAAAATATGATCAGAAATTTGCTCATGTACTTTTTTATTTCCTGTGTGTGAATGGTATGGATGGCACAGGACTCAGAACTGGATGAAACAATCAGTTATTTATTTGGTGCACGGAGAACCAGGGCTGTTCCTTGCTATATGTGGACTATGCAAAAGCGTAGGGCCCCCAAAGCCACTAGGGGCTCCTCGAAGCTGCTGTAGCCTACAGCCTCATCTGAGAATCAAAATCACTTGTCTATATTCTTTAAATGCTTAGAAATCAATTATTAAGGGTATAATAACAATATAAGCCACAGTAAGATAAGCTCTGGCTATTCTGTGGCACATTTAGGCCAAAACCGTTGGTCTCCACTCCTCTGTCTGTCTCGCATCTGCCAAAGGGTATGAAGGGAATGAACTGACAGACTGTAGGTTCCCTTCATTCGTGATGACAAGGTACTATGGCTTCCAAACGGAGTTATCTGAGCCTGGAGGAAGCTGCAGGAGAGAAAAAGAAAAGACCAGTAATCTGACACCGCACGTGTGTCCGCAATGATTGACAGCACAGCATCTGACCAATCAGTGGTCCGATGAGCTGACAGGTGATTGGATGAGGAGGAGAAATGGATCTAAAGGACAGAATGAATCTGGAACAAGAAAAGAAAAAAAAACAACAAGAGGAGGCTCCAGCTTCACTGGAAGGAGGGTATGATGAAAGAAAAGAGAAAAACTCTGTGGACCAGCACCGCAGGTCCTGGACCCGGCACAGGCTCTGTCTCCTGGGTACCAGCAGGTCCAGGTCCGTCCTCAGCTCTTCCCCTCTCTGTTCCCCAGTCTCCTTCTGTTTCCAGTGTCCCCTTCCTTGTGGTGACCTGGGCCTTGTGGGGTCCTGGTTCTCATCCTGTGTCTGTTGGTTTCAGTTTTTATTATTTCTGTCAGTTTATTATTTCTCAGTTTATTATTCCTCAGTTTATTATTTCTGTCAGTCTGTCAGTTTGTCAGTCTGTCTTATACTGTGTTTGTTCATGTCCTTCTCATTTCTATGTCTCTCACCTGTCTTCCTCTGTTCTGTGCTTTCAGTCCTTCATCTTTTTCCGCTCCTTTCCTCCTCTCATCCTTTCGTCGTCTGTCTTGTACTTGTTGTCCTAACCCTGTTGTCTTGGTGTTTCAGCTCCTTTGTCTTTCTGTCTGTCCGGTCAGTCTGTCGTTCCTCTTTCTTCTAATTTGTTAGTCTTTTTCGGTGATGGTCATTTTTTAATGGGAGCCTCAAAATAAAATTCTGTTTAGGGCCCAATTTGGCCAGGGGCGGCCCTGCGGAGAACAGTACAGAGGAACAGCACTTCGCCATGTCTGGTCTGAAAGTTCCAACGCCTCCTGGGGTGTTGGACAATTTTATATTAGACTACACTACGAGTATAACATGATTGGACAAAAAAATATCTACGTCGTACATCAGTCAGTTGCTATGTGGAACTTTAGACACGTTTCCCATTCATGGTATGGTTAAAACACAAAGTGATGTTATTGGTACAACACAGGTGATGTTTGTTCCTAGTTTCTTCAGATATCCTGGAATAAGGATGCGTGCTTGCTTGTGTCTGGGGCAAATGAAACTTATGGTCAGAAAGAGAGAACTGTTGTAAGTATTTTCAGACAAAACTGTGGGGGTGAGACAGTTACAGAGGAGGTCAAAATAAGATCATTTTTATTTAGCAGAAATGACAGTTGACAAAGAGTTCATGACATTTAAGAGAAATGATATTTCAGCCTTAACAATGGATTGTAACTTAGAATAGCAATAGCATAGGTTCAATAATAGTGCACTGAAAATAGCAGATGTTTAGTACTTTGCTAATAAGCATATAAAGTGTAGCCTGCTTAGATTATTATTTTGCTTCAGTGTACTTTTGCCTCATATGACTTCTGTGCAGTACAGGGGGAAGAAGTATGTAGAACATTGCAGGGTTTTGCTGAGCATTCCCAAGGTCAATAATTAACTAGCGATGGACTTAGTCCCTTGAGACAGCTTCCTACTCATAGCTCCTAGTGTGTTTCATATCAGGGGCACTTGAACTTCACCTCCTCAGTTAACGTGAGCAGCCTCCCTGCCTCCCTTTCTCTGAACTCCTCCCTCTCCAGCTCCCTACCAAACACCCCTTCGTCAGCACAACTCTTTATTTTCACTTACTACAACAGTGGCAATAGAGTGCTGTAAACCCAACTGTCCATCCCATCTGAGGCAGGCTTTACCCCCCTGGCTGCCATGCCTCTTCTCCTAACCCACTTTCCAAAGGGCAGGAAGGCCCATCTCTGGCTCAGTGCCTGATGGGCTTCGACAGCAGTGTGTTCTAGGATTACTCCCAGTGAAAAGGGGGGCATTCCAGCACTAGCGGCCTTTGTCACAGCCTGGCCACTGTTTGCTTTGGACAAGACAGCTGTTCAAAGCCCTCCCGGCCCCCACGGATGGCATGAAGGGAAAGGACCCAAGGGTGACTTCCGTTTATTGGTTGTATCGGAGGATGCACGACACCACTCTACCTGAAGTCTGTCAGCTGCGTTTTGGATTTTGGCTAATTTTGCATTTCTGTGTAAACTATATCTGTTACCTGGTACTCTAGACTCTCAGTGAGACCTGTCTGGTTATTTGTTGCTTAGTTTAATGTAAATTAAAAAACAAAAAAAACCCAACAACTTCAGACTACTCCCACCTTCAGTGTAAGACCACTGTTTCTAAGATAACAATCATAATCACCTCCTGAACAGTCACATCAACAAACAAAAAGGGTCAGAACATTTCTCGTAATTCATTATTTTTATTCACCATAAAGTGGTCACACGTTGGTAATTTTTTGAGTGTGTGGCCCAGGGGCCAAATGTGAAGGTTCCAATCCGGCCTGTGGGATGAATTTGCAAAGTCAAGGCTGTTGAACTCACTTTAGTTCAGGTTCCACATACAGACCAATATGATCTGCAGTAAAATAATAGCATAAAAGCCTTCAAAAAAGAATAACTCCATATTTTCTTCTCGGTTTGATGTGAAAATAAAATTACATTATGCCTATAAATAATGACAACTTCAAATTTTTGTCTTTGTTTTACTGCAAAAAATAAGGCAAGGCAAGGCAGGTTTATTTATATAGTAAGACAATTCAAAGTGCTTTACATAAAATATTAAAAGCATTACAGCAGCAATAAAAAGTATAGGCATGAAAGAGAAGAAAAAAAAACATAAATAGATAAAACAGATAAAGCAGATAAAAACTTTAAGCTTAAAAGAAAGTGCAGATCTGAACTGATAAATAAAACTCTATTCAAACGCAGCTGAGAACAGGTGGGTTTTTAACCTGGATTTAAATAAACTCAGTGTTTCAGCTGATCTGAGGCTTTCTGGGAGTTTGTTCCAGACATGTGGCGCACAGAAGCTGAACATTAATAACATTAAATAATAAAAATATTTACATTTACAAACTATTCTGTAACAATAAAATGTGAATAACCTGAACAAATAAGAACATGAAAATGTCTGAAGAAACTTAACCACAATTTTAACAATTTTCTGCCTGTTAATAAGTGTTTAGTGTCTTTGTAGATCGGATCCATAATGCACATGTAGAAATGATAAGTTGAGGCATAATATTGTTAAAATTGCACTTATTTTTCCTAAGAAATATCAGTTTTTTCAGGTTATTCACATCTTTTTTGTTTGGATTGTTTATAAAAGTAAGTATGTTCATAATTTAATGGGTTTGTTTGCACTCAAACAATGACAAAAATTTTGAGTTGTCATTATTTATAGGTTTTTATGCTATTATTTTACTGCTCCAGCCCACTTGAGATCAAACTGGGCTGAATGTGACCCCTGAAAGAAAATGAGTTTGAGACCCCTGCTGTAGACAGAGAATGCTACTGCAGAGGATTGGAAGACATAGTATCATGCATAGTTTGTAAAATATAGCTTACAAATCAACAAACTTTTCATTTTTGAATACAAATTGCAGCCCTTGGGTAGAAAACTCAGGGAGGAATTGTCCAGCACTCCAGAATACAATATCTTAATTAAGAAGATCCAGGGTCCTCAAATCTAAAGAAACCCAAAATACGAAATGTTTGCTCCTCAAGGAACCAGTTTACAGTACAAGAATACACTACGTATTCTCAGCCATCTACATTTTTATACTAATTCTTCTACTTGTACTTGCAAAAACAACAGGTCTAACTGAAGTGAACCTTGTCTTACTTTTTTTTTTTAGTACTTTGTGCTTTGGTGTACAAGTGTGCCATGTCTGATTCAACAAATTCACTTTATAAAAGTGAGTAAAAGGCCTTCACACACATGATGAATGCCACTAGGCCACCAGGTATGTCCAACAAAATGTCAACAACAAAATGAAAAATAAATAAATAAAAACCAAAAAAATGTTCCTCTAAATTACTCATATGTGGCATTTAAAACCAAATTTGTTCACATGAGTGGTTCTTTTATGATTCCATGAGTGGGAGACAAAATTGTTGAGGCTAGAGTGATAACGTCAGAAATTTCTTCCTACACATAATGTCAACAAAAAAAAAAACTAACACAAGACTTATGGCTTTAAGGTAATTAAGAAAATTAAAGATAGAGGAGGAGTCTGGCCATTTCAGAGGAGCTCAGGGTAGAGCCACCGCTCTTCCACATCTGGAGGAGTCAGCTGAAATAGTTGGGGCATCTAATCCGAACGCCCAAGATGTTCAACGAGGAAGAGATCCTGGTACAGACCCAAGACATGCTGTAGGGATTAGGTCTCTCAGCTGGCCTGGGAATACCTTAGTGTAGGCCTAAGCCTGGAGGAGCTGGAGGAGGTGAGTAGGAGAGGAAAGTCAAGACTTGTCTTAGGTGCTGTCCCTATGACCCTGACCTGGATATGAAGTAGAGGATGGATGGATGGATGGATGGATGGATGGATGGATGGATGGACGGATGGACGGATGGACGGATGGACGGATGGATGGATGGTCAGAAGGATCACGGTGCTGTACTGAATTAT
>JAPQRP010000030.1:12322822-12335565 GCA_037367295.1 Apogon hyalosoma | reverse complement strand
GGATGGACGGATGGACGGATGGACGGATGGACGGATGGATGGATGGTCAGAAGGATCACGGTGCTGTACTGAATTATATTATTGCAGGGGTCACCAACCCTGGTCCTGGAGATCTATCCTGCATGTTTCAGATGTGTCCCTCTTCCAAAACACCTGATTCAAATGATCAGCCTATCATCAAGCTCTGCAGAAGACTGATAACGACCATCAGGTGTGTAGGACGAGGGAACATCTAAAACATGCAGGATGGTAGATCTCCAGAACCAGGGTTGGTGACCTCTGTTTTATTGGAACAGAAACAGGTTTGTGACCCATTCTGGTTCCTTTTTTGATCATTCTGATAACTGTTCCTTCATGTAAAACCTGCTGTTTTGAAGCCAGGAGTTTGCATTTTGTTGCTTTGTTGGCTCTTTTGAGCCAGGAATTACCGTATTTGAAAGATCGTGGAGCTGCAGGAGCAAAAGGTTAATGGAGGAGCTAATACTAAATGTCAGCTTACTATCACGGCAAGATAGTAAACTTCATCAAACATTTGCAAAACAAAATCTTTTGATGGTCTTATTAGTGTAACTTATCAACCACAACTACAGTTGAGTAGTTGAAAATATGAAAGTTTTGAAAGTTCATAATACACATCTGTCAATCAGTGGGTGGCATGACAAACATCAGTCTTTTATTGACACTTAAATCTTATGAACAGAGGACTTACTTAAAGTTGGACAATCAGAGCAGTTGTTAGATCCAAATAGAACAAAAGAGATCCGATTGACTGGGCACAAAAATATGAACTTAGTACTTGGAGAGAATTTTTTTTCAAATAAGTGTTTGGGAACTTTTTGGAGCCTACATTTAGTGGTTGTCAGTGGTATTACACTTTACTAAACCTCCCAATGTCTTCACTTTGGAGCTGAGGCCCTTGCCACTAGGTCCATACACAAAACTACACATACACTCTCTCTCTCTCTCTCTCTCTCTCTCTCTCTCTCTGTCTCTCTCTCTCTCTCTCTCTCTCCCTCCCTCTCCTCTGGGACATTTGTTTTACATATTTTACTTTGGTTTGTGTAATGAGGAGTTACAGGGCCTACACATGGGAGGTGGCTCTGGTTGACTTTCTCTTTCTTCTAAACACCTGTGTCCACATACTCACTTATTCATCACATATTCATGTACTGATTAATGCAAAAATGCAGCTATTTCTAAATGAAATATGCCTCAAGATATTTATAAACTTGTAAATTTGTAATAAATCTGTAACACAAATGCAGCTACTCCCTCTTTTTTGGCATTTTTTGGAGGTGCAGCATTCATTCATACAATTTAAATAAACTTCGACAATAAAACATTGCATATGTGCGGTTGACATCCCATAAAAAGGAATTTGAGTCCAGACATGTAGTGGCCTCCTCAGCTTGAGGGCCCTGGATATTTGTGCCCTGACTTCCCAACCTGCACTGCCACACTGATGTGTTTATATGTGTTTTTGGGAGTCTGTACTGCAATTAGCAAGTCATCCTAATGAGGGCTTGTTGCCTCTGCTGGAGCAGCTGGTCCAACATGGAGGAATGATAATGAATAGACGCCTGAACAGGACAGCCTGAGCTATGCACAGCAACACAGCTGGAACACAACAGGGCATGTATAGTAAACATGGACATGGATGATCAGATGGAAAGAAACAATCATCGGCTTGTCTTTAGGATCCTGCCTTATTAAGACATAGCCCATTTCAAGAATGTTTGTGTTCTTAATACAGGTAGATAATAATGTTTACAACTAAAGCTTTGGTGTAAATTACATTGGTTTTCAATCCTTTACAGAAAAAACTCAGGAAGGTTTGAGACTGTTGATAAAGGAACTTAAGTGGACAGTCTGGTGAAGTTTCAAGTTATGCCTAATGATTTAGTGCCACCTAGCGATCATTTCATGTCCTGCACCACACTGCTTGAAAACAGAACATACTGTATTATTACACCTGAGCTTCTCTGTATAAATGATTTTATTGGGTATGTAACTAGAATATCTATACAATGGCAAAAAGAAAAGAGAATATTTTGAGAAAGATAAGTTGAATCCCACAGATCCAAACAGATGTCATTACACTGGGGACGTTCCTTCAGTTTCACAGAAAATTTGTTCACATTAGGTTGTACAATAGTTCAATTTTATAACATCTGACAACTTTCAATACAATGTGTATCAAAATAAAAAGGTACAGAAACACAAAGGAGCAATGACATACTTTCAGATAAAGATTTCCAAGGCCTCCAAGTGAAGCATGTCATGTAAAAGAGGTGCATCAGTGGATACTGAAGTGTGAGTTGTGGCACCAATTCAAGATCTACACCACTGTACATACACTTTTTATGTAAGGCAAAGAGTGACTTAATCCACACTTTCAAAATGTTCTTTTAAGAGTTTGGTGGCAAGTCCTGCAGCAGCAGAGATGGCGCTGATACAGACACAGCATTCCAGTTTAGGACAAAAGCCATGAATTGCGTACATTTACTAAATCTGTCTGAGTGGTGAACAAACAAGTAGCCAATTATACATCTATAGCAATAAAAAAAACAATAACAAAATGATAATCTGAACACTCAGACCAATGGAAATTCACCAGACTGCACACAGGCAGACAGATGTGCAGTGGAGCTCCAGGGAGAAAATGTCTTGAACCTGGTTAAAAACTGCAAATGTGTTATACTCATGGGATCATAGCACCTAGACAGACAAATGAACAAGGACTGGTTTCAGAGACTGGTCTATGGTGTACCAGCATCAACTTTGTTATTGAATTAGATGAAAGCAAGTTTCACAAAACTTAAGTCTGACTTCTTTTAAACTTGAGACTTGACAAAGGCCTGAAAGATTAAAACATATGAGCAAAATGTTGGTTATCATTTGTGGAATTTTTGGAAGTGTCATTGTTTTTCCCAGATGACTTCACTTATTTTAAATGCTGTGTTTTCCAGTAACAAATCAATTTTGGTGTCAAAGTAAAAGTCACTGATGCAGTGTTTACAATAAGACTTAATTTACCAAGAATTCAAAGCAAATTAATCCAACTTGCACACCGAACATGCATCTGAAGTCTGACTATTAGTTAGATCTAAGTCTTAGGGTGAAACCAGCTCAGTTCTCTTCAGGTGGGACACTGTCAAAAAGCAGAAGTAAGACTTGCTGCTATAGAATTCATACCAACGTGACAGAATGTGAAAACAGGACTTCTGCACAATCTTGAAATGAACAACCTTTGCAGAAAATTTAGTGAGAAATTTAAATTCAGGGACAAGACACAAAGAATGAAATTGTGTTCACATGCTTATCTGACTGTTAGATGTTCCAATCAGTATAAAAACAAACACAGAGGACAAGTTTGTGTCAGGATGGAGAGCCAGGTGAGAACATGCTGAGTCTCCGAGTAGTGAGTCTAAATGCTTGTCTTATTTGAGGTTTTTGATCTGTTGGTTTGTGGTGTGAATCTTCAGATCCATCTTGTCCACTTTATTCAGCAGCGAATCAATCGAAGCGTCCTGGTCATCAATTTCAGACTGGAGACCCAGTCCCAGGTTCTTCAGTCGTTGAAGGCCGCCAGACATCTCATCTAGGTGATGAACAGACAGTTACTTCAACTGCACTTTAGCTGACAATGCAATTCAAATTTTGTGTCTGACTTAGGGTGTTTTCATACAACTCTTTTCAGTTTGATCTGATCCACAAATGCAAATGTAAAACCTCTCCTGCACCATGGTTTGAATCAAACACCCAAACTTTGGTGTAATGAAGGTGTTTGCCTTGGTCTGGATCAAAGAGCACCATAGTTTATTTCATTTAAAACGGAAAAAACGTTTTTTATGGTTCAGACTTTGTGTCCAAAAACAGACGTTACAGAGCTATTGACTACAGGCTAGTAAGTAGCAAAAGACAAACTACTTCAAAACTAAATTTTCTGAGGATATGAGAGGACCAGAGAGAAACAAACCCTGATGATAAAGAAATAGTGTCAATAAATGCTCACTGTGTGCACAGAATGCAGAACAGGCTATTGTCTTCACTCAGGTCATCTGGGAAGAATAATCTCCTCTTCAGCCATTTTCAGACCTAATCTCCAACCAGCCAACGTGTTCGCACCCAAAATCAGAGCATTTAGGAACCCAAAATTAGGTTCTACAACCTATCCCATCATGCATCAGTCCTACTACATCTACTGTAAGTGTCAAAGGACAAAACAGTAGCAATACAACATCTCCCTTTTTTTTTGCTGGCAAAGCAATGCCCTCTGTCAACGCGCCATGGGCTTGCATAATGGTATGAATGCGGACCACTCATGGCCAAGCACTTCAGTTCTCACTGTAACTGGTGCGGGAACCAGCTCCGACACAAGGCTGGCCGGTCTGAAAACAGCTTTTGTGAGACCTGGTAGGTAAACTGACTGTCAACTGAACTCCATTGCTCAAGAAGGCTTTAATTGTGAAACCTACTACTTGTCAAACCAAACCAAACTTGTTAGACTTCGATTCATCAGATAAACGCTGATGTGAATGTCTATATTAGCATTCTTTGAGCTGCTGAGTATTACAAACAGCTGAAAATGCATCTGTCGCTCGCTCTGAAGGACAGATACTCGTATATCACTGCATATGTTTAACACTGTGCATAATGCAGAAGCTTGTAGAAACTATGGGTGGAATGGACTTCTGTGAAGTGTAACATTGAGTAACAATGAATGTTTTGTGTTTGCATCCTCTCTCAGATGCATTTTTTTTATTGCAAACGTCAAGGCTGCCTGTTGAAATGACAATTGGCCAAAGTCACACACATGCATAATTCCAAACCACTCAGTGTCAGGTATAGGAAGATGCAGCCCACATAGGTGATGAAGACAGGATGCAGTTATTATACACAAGGACTTTGCTAAACTTGCAAAGCTGCAATGTGACGCCAAAAGCAACCAGATTAAATGTACATGCTAAAAAAAAAAAAAACCTTACCACACAACATTGCATTACAACACACAATACAATACAACCTTGGTTGTGACTGTCAGATGTGAGCCCTCAGAACTCTTGCTGCATGTTTAGGTTGCACACTGGACATCTATCTACTTACCTAAGTTATTGTCCAGGGTCTGGTGAGCTTCCTTTAGGTATCTGTTCTGGGGGTAGCCATTGTGTCTCGATGAACTGTTATCTACTGATGCAGAGGCTCCAAACCCTGCAACAAACAAAGTAAAAGGTTAACAGGCTCTTTTCTTTACAGTTAGCCTGTCACATTACATTTCTACAGCATACTCTTACCTGCTGTATCCAGCTTTCTTAGGTTGGGGTGACTTGCTTGGTACTTGTCTTCTTGTTCTCTGCTGCTGGACATGGCAGTCTGTAATCTGAGCAATTCTGAGAGTCAGATAAGTTTGTTTATCTTTATAGTGAAGGACATTCAATAACAAGCTGGATATGGACAGAAGCTTGATTTTTTTCTGAATAAGGTAGCTTTGAGTTCAGCAAGTCCCCACTGCTGAAACACTGACTGATGTGATCTCAAACTTGGCTCTAGGAATGTCATAATTAAATGTGATGTGTGTACAGGTATCAACAGGTTGTGGAATTAATGCGTTACAGATTCCACAGCTATAACAAAATATTATGAGAATGGCTCTGATGGCATAACATTTGTCCTACTTTACAACTGAGATTTGCATTCAACTTATTATTATTATATAGTAAGTGTTGTTAAAAGTCAAAATAATAGACAAAATTGGTCATTTTTACTCACATTCTTAGAGGGCCAAATGTTTACATGTTTGTGACATTGTATTTAAATTGTGTAACATTTATGAAATGCTTCGGATAACCTTCCACAAGCTTCACATAATACTCTGTAGGAATGTTGGCCCATTCCTCCAGCAGAACTCATTACACTGAATCAGGTTTGTAGGCCTCCTTTTTCAATTCATCTCACAAATGTTGAATTTTCCACTCCATAATGATAAACTCCTTAACTGAGCCTTGCTACTTGTCTGTTTTCTTAAGCTGTGATAGTACCATTTTGGTTTTAAGCTTACTACTATAATAACACTAAAGGTCTATTTATGTCCAAACGTCTCACAAATTACTTCCGAGTTTCTCCTGAAGAAACCAGTTACTGCAGTTGATGAATTTTAATTTACTTTCATACTAACTAAATTAGTTGGTATGAAAGTAAATTAACAGAGGGAAAGTACTGATTAGGAAATAATGACCTTAGACTTCAATTCTTCTGATTTTCAATAGAAATTAATTAACTATTAACTAACTATTAATTTTTCCAAAATAATTTTTCAACATAAGATGTTGTAACTTATGTTACTTTTTGGGAAAAAAAAAATATTTTGTTAGTTCTCATTTCAATTAAGCATTTTTGCTTTCTTCATTCATAAAGCAAATATTTCATGTGCATTTTGCATTGAAGGAGAAATTACGATTGACTCTAATAGCTTGTGACTCACATTCATAGCAAACGTTGATTTTTCACTACTCTACAAAGTGGAGCAACAATTATTTCCAAAGATGTACACTGAAAGACTTCTTTTTTTAATGACACAAAGGTTTTAAAAATTATGTATCCTGATTTCATCCTATCTTGTAACTGATGCACTTTTGCAGCTGGGGAACACACATTTTACATTACGTACCTCCACTATCATTGAAACCACATCATAATTACCACGGGGAAAATATTTTCTATGATATTAAAAAGGCAAAAGCAAATATCTAAGAACATAGGCTTGTCTCTTACGTGCTGTTGGCCTGATAGGATTTGGGCTCTTCAGGAGGTGGTTTTGTTTCTGGCTTTCCCTTGAAGTAATTGACCAGGCCACCCCACACACTCTTGATGCTGTTAATGTGCCTCTGGCTGGTCTTCAGGTCCTGATCCATGTTGTCTAACATCTTGTCTGTCCTCTTCAGCACCTCACCCTGACGCATCAGCTCCTACAGAGACAAGTATCTTCCATTACGCAGGGCCTCTGAGAGAAAATCATTTAAAGATCAAACTGAATAATGAGACATACCTCTGCAGTTTCCACACCCATCTTCTCTGCTTCATAGATAAGGCCAACTGAACGGTAACTGCTGTCTACAGCAGACTTCGCTGTACGCATCACTTCCTGCTGAAGGTACTTCTGTCTTCTCTCCGCTTCACTTAACCCACTGTCGTCGTCATCATCATCAAAGCCCCCTCTACTTTTAGGCTTGAAATCTTCCTCATCATCATCATCTGCAAATGGGTTGTGAGATCTGGGGTAGGCCATCTGTAGAACAGACAGAAGTCATCAGAATTTTTATTTCTGGGATACGGTGTGATGAGTATTCATTTATTTTCTTTGAAGTACAAGTAGTTTGGTAGGTTCATACAGTTATTAATGCAGTCAAACTGATTACATCGCTATTTTCTTTAGGTTGATTGCATTTGGGTCAAATCAAAGGAACACACGTATGAGAAAAATCAAAGTTTCTCTTATCCTATTCTGTATGCACTCATTTGTTAGCTTATTACTGTGATGTATAATAAATGCTTGTGTTAAAAATATTTGATTTGTTTTCTAGACACATTGGTCCCCCTTACATCATGATAGGATCAAGAATTGAAACCTTGTCACTATGTCCACTGTGACCGTGTTACTTCAAGTCTGTGTCAATAAGTTCAAAAGTTTCCAATATTTTTGTCCTAAATCTTGACACCAATGCAGCTTAATGTGTTATTTAACACATCATAGGCAAATTAACGTGAATTTCCAGTGGGAACCGAATGTTACGCGCTTTAACGTAAACCTTATCAAAAATCAGTGATATTTTAATGAAATCGTGTTACCGATCGCATTTTAAAATATTTTTGGTCAAAAAATGTATGTTATGCAATCATCATCCTTACTGTGTTTAAGTACTTACAAATACCTACTGAAATATGTAACACACGTTGATATAGTTTCTGTGTACAAACTGACCCATTTGTCGGCTGAATTGATACAAAATTTTTGATACCAGTTAGTAGAAACGTAAGTGTATAATTCGCCTGGCATATTAAGTTCTCATTTTGGTTTGGTTAGCGCACACTTTGAGAGAAATTCAGTTTAACCTGTTATCTTTACATTGTGAGCAATTAGTTTTATCTCCAACTCAACCCGCACAAACAAGCGGACTTTGAGCGATAAAAAGAGAAGATGTCAGCTTGTCTTTGCACAAAATCTCGGGACGAGCTTTTTGCAGCGCAGCTCACTGATATTAGATCAGCATATATCCTGAGGATCGGCTAGCTAGCTTAGCTAAGATATGAACTCCGGCAGGTCAGCTAACAACCACACCCATAAGGCAAAACAACACAGCGAAGACTTAGAATATTTTGCTACGAGGACAGATGGTACCTTAAATGAAACTGGAAAGCACAAAATAGGACTAATTTAACAGACAAACCTTTGACCGACAGCAGCTGGGTGCGTTGTTGATGCTTTATCAGCTGACTGTTAAACGGCAGAACACTTCCTGTCACGTTTGGTGACGTCAGGGCGCAGTGTCTCGAGGACTAAACCTGCGCTGCTAAGACGCAAAACTGGCGACATTAGCACCGGTCGTAAAATAAAGCATTCATGCGTGCACAATAAAAGACAAACTACCTCATTTATATTTAATTCCAGGTTTTAAAAGTACTAAGTTTCTATCATTTTGTAAAACCACATATCGAAGTGATTCTCAAGGTCCCGCTTGTCCCTTTTGACTTGCCGTACTGCGGTTTCCCAGCGCCAGCGGCTGCTGCCTGTTTCCTCCCCTGGCTCTAGTCACTCGTCTGATGTAGGGGTAAACATGTCGGTAATGGGAGGTGGTACGAGAGGGTTTTATTTCAATACGGTCCTGTCTTTGGCCCGCTCTTTAGCTGCCCACCGCCCCGCACCGGTAGAAAAGGTGAGAACAGTGCAATTTAAGAGAAAAAAAAAAAAAAAAAGAAGAAGCATTAATTAGCTAAAATCTTAACCGTGTAAAGCAACAGGGTTGTCCGCGGATTGGCTCCGCTTCCGCACACAAGCACAGGCTTCTTTCTATCTGAGACATGACAGTATGAGGAACGTTTTACAGGTGTATGTGTGCGGAAAACCTTCGTCCTGTCGATATAGTTACTCTGTAATAGACTAAAGAGTGCGCCGCAGGAAAAGTGGCGTCGCTGCTTGTGGAAACCTGTTTGACTGCAGTGCTGTTCAAGCCTGATGCGGTAACAGAGGACAGATGACAGGAGGGTTCACTGTGTGCTCTGGCAGAAACACAGTCACTACCCTGTGGAAAGGATGACCCCTAACCAAACTGAGCACCGACACAGAAGTCATCTGTAATGCATAGAATTATCAGTGTTGTTCGAGTTACTGTGTTTATGTACAGTTACCATTTAAAATTCTCAGGGCAGCAGTTAAGTATTGTAGTAAGTACTGTAGTCAAACTAAAGTGCAGCTCACTGTATTGGATGTCAGATCCAATAGTAAAGATTCCCAATACTTCTGCTCTTCAGAGAGGATCAATTGGACCTAACTGCTGTCACTGTCAAATGGATTAGCTGTTCTTTCTGCACAACACTATACTGCAAGTCCCAGTTCATTCAAAAACATGCATTTTGTGAAGTTTTTAAAGTTTTTTATATTTGACAGTCACTGTAAAATGATGAATGTACAGGTTGCATGTATATCTACTTAATGGTTTCTCAAGAAAAAAAACCAAAACATCAGTGCAGGAGAGAAACTTTATAAAGGAACAGTATTTATAAATTTAGAAATTCCACACATCACATTTTATTTGTATCCTATTTAATATCTTAAAACATGACAGGCTGTCTGTTTAAATGAAAAAAAGATGCTGTGGCTACACACATGTAGTATCTCTTAAAACTAAACTGTCACAGGAAATAAATACTTTGATATTTAGTACGTATAGTCAGAATTTTCCTTTGTTCTTTAGTCATTTTATGTCACAAATTTGTTGTTTTCATTGTCTTTCAGGTCCAGAAGCTACAATGTATGTGTCCAGTAGAAATCCGTGGTGTGTTCACTCTCGATGTGCGTCGCAGAGATGCTGTGATAGCGTTGGCTGTGTTTCTGGTGGAATCTGGTTTACAGGTGGGTGGTAGCCTTTTTAATACAGTGTGTCCATTTCATTTTCACTTTAAAGTATGTATCACCCCTCATATGTAATGGATAGAAGTGGGCTGAGGATTTGGAAAATAATGGAGGCCACAATGTAGAGAATGCAATAAAGAGGCAGTAGCAAAACATCTTTAGATTAAATTTATCTGGGGTAGGAAATATCCAGTATAGCATATTACATATATTTATCAAAACAGGCATAGTCTCTGAATTCTCTTGCAAATTTAACTCACCAGAGACACTACTTGTCGGAAGGATGGCATGAAATTGGCACCGCAGTACAGTGATGGAAGCACAGTTCTTGGTTTTTACCCCTTCAGAAGTATTTCTTCTTCATATGTAGACATAGTGATGTATTATAGATGACTGTCTTATGTTTAGGGATCGCAGGTTATACGTTTGATTCAATCCAGTGTGCGTTACTCTCCTAGGTATGTGCTTCAAAATGAAGCAGTTTGATCAGATCACATTCCTCTTAATTTCTGTTGTTCAAATGATAAATGTACACCCCCCCCCACATACTTCTTTGAAAAAATCAGTTTTGCATTTCAGTCACAATTAAGTGTCTATTCAAAGTAAAAACCCTTTCTGTTTTCTTAGTTTGAGGGTAATTGTAATCATAATAATTGTGTAATACATTATACTTGACGAATCTGTGAAACTAAGATGTTTGAGACAGTTATCATTCTGTGAAAATCTCTTATAGTTGCAACTCTGTCCTGTAGAGCTGAAATACTGTTTCATGAATGTGTACTGTTGTAAGTCACTTTCTTGTTCCCACTTCTATAAGTTATCATTCCCATATCAGTAGTATTACTGTGCTTGTGCTGCCAGTCCCCCACAGGACTCCACAAGTATCACAATGATAAGCTTATTCAGTTAATCTGATTACGAGTGTGATTAGTATGAAGCAGGTTGTGTAAGCCTTTAACCTCATCACACTGAGACACAGTGGTACAAAGCTTCAGTGCCACCTGTGTATATTATTAGTTTCACTTTTTAGTGTTGAATCATCTTTTGATTTATTGTCTGAAACCAACTTCTGATGAAGCTGAAATACACCTTTTCAATACTTAATTATCAAGACAAACAAAAGTTCTACCCTGTACCAACAGTTACAGTTGTTTGTGGTGTGTAATGATTTGCTTTCCACCGGCAGCACAAAGACATGCTTGTTTCCTACTTGCTGAGCTTATTGAGAGGGCTGCCACGGGTTCAATGGATTGAAGAGAGCTTGGGAAAGAAGGGAAAGGGTAAGTACAATCACCTTACAGTGAAATTTAAAGGGAAAGGGAAATTTACTTATTTGGGGGATATTAATCAGTTTTTTTCTAGTTTTAAGTGCTGATAGAAAATATGTCTTGGCAGAGCAAGAATGTCAACCTTTTTTTTAGAACATGTATCTTCCCTTTTCTAGGTCAGAATTTGCAGCTTAGTTTGAGTACAAATGATCTAGAAATGAGCTCTAATAATGTGCAACATGAGCAACCGATGTTTTGCCACATATGCAACCAATGTTTTCTCCTTATTTTAAGCAATAATCTTTCTTAATTCAAAAGCAATGTATTTTTGTACATTCATAGACACATTGACAAAGCAATGTCAAACAAACATCTTTATTGATCTGCATCACAAAGATTTGTGTTGTTCCAACACAATTTATGATATATGCAGCTAAAGTTGTAGGTAGTACCTTTTCAGTTTTTTTGTTGTTACCTCCAAAAAGGTTCCACAAGTGCTGAAGTAATACCAATTGGTCCATAACCATTGGTCAGAAAGAATTGTTGCTGTCTATCATCACATCATCATTGGGTGTTACAGGACTGAACAAACAAACTCATCCTAACTCTAATATAGCATTTCCCAAACTAATTTTTTCAGAAGTTTTTTTGTCCTGCTCCCTTCAGTGTCTTCTGTAACAAAATCTGCGTCCTTGCACTGACAAGCAGCTTCAGAACTGAGAATCAATAACAGCAGGTCTTAGAGTGTGCTATGTTGAAGATGGCAACATAACAGGTTGATTCTGTATTAAATGGTACATTAATGGGGTACTAGGCTAATAGTGGAAAATAAAGTACCTGGGGTAGAATCCAGTTGAGTTGAATTTAGTGTTTTAAGATGATTATATTGACCAGATATAATAACACAACTTACTGCAACACACAGTCTGATGTATCATCTTTTTCCAGAGCATTTACCATCAGTTTTCTTTCTCTTCTTTGCATCTCAGACTCTCTCCCAGTTGCAGAAAACTTCAGCTTCTGTTTAGTGACCCTGTTAGCAGATGTGGCTCAGAGGGACCCTGACTCCAGACAAGAGGTCTGTTTATGAAGTGGCCATATTTGCTTCTCTAGTATGTAATTTCCATGTCAAAACCACTGTAAACAACATCAGTTACCACACATTACAGATACAGGCTTCTGTTATTGCTGTTCATTGTAAATGCCCCAAACATGTTACCCAATGTGTGTGAACTGAGTCACTCGGAGGTTTTTATTAAGACATAAAGGTTTATTCATATCACCTTTATTGACATAGTATATTCACACTATGGCATGATATTTATGTGAAGTAGCCAAGAGTAAACTTA
>JAPQRP010000030.1:12298359-12313296 GCA_037367295.1 Apogon hyalosoma | reverse complement strand
GATCAGGATCATCAGGTTTGTAACAGAATGGTTCAGGGAGAATGAGACGTCATTTCCACACATGGATTAGCCTCCATGAAGTCCAGACTCTAATCTGGGATCACTGACTGTTTGTTTGACTATTGATTGTTTTCATATCCAACTAATTCTGTGAGGCAACCTTGTTGTGATATAGGGCTCTACAAATAAAACTGAATTGAATTGAATTGAATTGAATTGATTGAAGACTTGATGCAGCAGTCCGATTCTCCATCATCAATAATCAAAAATTAATGCAACTGTGGATGGCAAAAATATTATGAACCTTATTGTGACACTACATAAGCATTATGTGGCAAAAAAGATGTGACCGTGAATGTCTCCTGGAATCAAAACCAAAGGTGGTGCAGTCAAATACTGCATGTGCGACTTTTTTTTTTTGGCCGGACAGTGTAAATTAAATACAAATATATAACATGTCATGTAAAGTAGGTCTGGGTTATATTGTGAACAATCTTGATTTTACCAATGATTTGGTTTTCAGAGAAAATAACAAAGATTGCATCATTAAATTAGTATTCTAAACATCCATCAATTATCTGAACCGTTAAGTTCTTGTGAGGATTGTGGGGGTGCTGGAGCCTATCCCTGATACCAATGGGTAAAGGCTGGGTACACTCTGGACAGTTTACCAGATTATCACAGGACTGACATACACAGATGTATTAAAAACACCATTTTCAGTATTATCAAATTTTTCCCACCCTAGTGATTTTCAGTTTATGAAGCTGGCGAGTACCAGTGAATGAGCATTCCATCAGGGGTTATTAAAGTTGCATTTGTATTTAAGTTAGTTCATAGTGTTTCTTTAAAGTCAGTAGCACTAAATGTGTCCACTTGTTCCACAACACTCTTCAGGAGTTTATGTGGGGATTTTTGCAGCTGCTGAAGACAGAAATGAAAACATAAATGACAGTAAATGTAGTAGAAACAAGTTCAGATCCCATTCAGCTGCTGGTCACTGCAGATTTCAGACCAGGGCATATTCCTGGTTTTATACAAATGCTATGATGTTATATGTTATTATGAGAAGTGTAAATGTACTTTTGGTTAATTTTGATGCTGTAGTGAACAGTTACACCACAGTCCAGTAAACTCAAGTATTGATCATTATTTTAATATTTAAATAATTATCTGTACTGCAAGTATTGCTGTCATTAATGTCATATTGTGTTTATTTGATTGTTTGTTGTTTTTTCTTTCACTGCTGAAAAGAACAATGGCAGTTCAACTCATGGATTCACAGATGATTATAAAAAGTTGGCATGACTTTTTTTTTTTTGACAGTCATACTTTCTTCCTTTTTCTACTATAGCAATACATCTACCAGGAGGTGTGGAACTTGTTCCAGCAGATCAGCGTAAAAGCCAGTTCAGTGGTTTACTCTGCTACCAAAGACTACAGAGATCATGGCTACAGGTTAGCACCTGCCATTACCCAGCTCAATGAAACAGTAGATGAATAAAGTGCAATGCCATAATTATTGCAGTACACATGTCTGTCACACTGCTCATTATTAAAATGAGCACAGTTATCTAAAGTTGAAAGTCTTGTTGGCTTTATGTTAGTGTGTGTTACTGTAGTTGAAGCATTGTCTTGTGTTTCTACCAAAGGCACTGCTCTCTGGCTGTGATCAATGCTCTGGCCAACATTGCGGCCAACCTGCAGGGGGAGCAGCTTGTGGATGAACTGATGGTGAACCTTTTAGAGCTGTTTGTCCAGCTTGGCCTGGAAGGAAAGAGGGCCAGTGAGAGGGCCTCAGACAAGGGGCCAGCACTTAAAGTACATACATACTTAGCATGGATAAACATTTTAAAACAGCAGGAAATAACAATAATGTTGATGAATTACTGTTAATTGCTCTTTGTCTTTTATAGGCATCGAGTAGTGCTGGAAATCTTGGAGTCCTTATTCCAGTGATTGCTGTGGTAGGTGATGTTTGTGCAATGATCTGTCTCTGTGGTACCAGTTCCTTTTATACATTACAAGATCATGTGTAGTTAAATGGCTCTCAGGAGTACATAGTGGGTTTTAGTTAGTATTTAACTCTATGAGTAAATATTTACCTTCAGCTGCAGTACAAACAGCTGTGGACACAGTTCACTAGAAATGTTTCTACAATCCTTCATTCTCCAATGTTGTACTTTGGTATTTTCATAAAGAACATTTTGTTCTAAAACAAATTTTTGCAGTATTAATTGTTCAGCAAACACTGACAAAATTCTAAAATATAAATACAAAAATAGGCTAACTTAAAAATCTATAGTTTATGATTTCACTACTCGCTTTCTTGTATTTCATGTTACTAATTATAATAATAAATTATAACAGTTATGTAATGTCATTTTTAGAGGACACATATCGACCTACCTTGCTGCAAAAGATCAAACATTAACAGATGGATAACAAATATTCATAGACTCATGCAGACAGACTCAACACTTTAACCACGATGAGGGATAAGGCTAAATGTTTAGTGAGAGATGTCACATACATAAAAGCTTGTTTGGATGTTACACGTTGTACTAATAAAGATTGATAACTGTTAGAAACAGCTTTTCAGGTAATAAAATCAGTAAGGTTTGAGATACATTAAACCTTTGCTGGACGTCCTTTTCAAGCATGGATTTTATTGAGAACATGCTAGCTGTTTAGCAGGTTAAGTTCAGTTCGTTGAAGGGTTTGCAACCCGACCCATGAACACAAGGCAGTCTGTGCGGTGCTCGTAGATCAAGAAGAGGAAGGGATGGTCCACGACGAAGCGGATCTGAGAGGAAAGGGGCATGAAGCCCACTTGGGTCAGAGCAGCAGCCTCTGTGCCCTCCTCATTCACAGTGATGGTTCCTTGATGTTTGAGCTTGAGATTGAGGCCAAAAAACATTTGGAAATGGTTTATTAAGATGATTGATTATGAAGCACATGTGATAGAGATGATAAACTGTCTAGGCTTACTTTATTTGGATCAGGCATACTTACCCAGTTTATGACAACCTTTTCAGAAGTCATTCCTGAGAAGTCTCCACTGTCCTGAAACAAGTCAGTCAGGCCCATCTCCTTCAGATTCTCAATCAGGTCATAGTTTTGTTCCAGTTTAAAGCGAGGTATAACCACCTCACGGGTCCTGACATGAAATGCAAAAACAATTTGCTTGCTATTAAGCCTTTAAAACTTCCTTGATACACATTTTCCATCACAACACTTTGAGGACTGGTTCAGAGCAGGTGCCTACTGACTTGGCTAGGAAACTGATTTTAGAGCAGCAAAAAGTGCAATGTAAAGTTGTAGCCAATGCCAAAATTTCTTGTGTGGTTAGATACGACCTCTATTTAACTTGTTTTGAACTTCTCTCTATAAATACTAAGTCAGTAGTAAAGTCAATCATTTTTTAGATCTTGTAGTTTCCTTTGCTTTATTTGAACTGTCTAATGAATGCACTGGCAGTCTGTTTTATTGCCCTGTCAGTAAGATATTAAACCTCAAAAAAGACTTAGGTGTCTCTTGCATGGAAGTGGACATGGACTTTCGGTACATATGTTTATTAAGTAAAACAACGTGCAGTGTCATTAAGTTACCTCTAGTGTTATCTTACCCATTGCACACTCATGCCTCCTCACCCTCTTGAGAAAAATGGTCAGTTCTGGCTCCAAAAAGCCAAAGTGACAACAGCCAAAGCATAGACAGGAAGCCTTTTGTTGTTATTTAACAAAGAACCACTTACATCAGGGGTTTGGGGAAGGTTTGTTCTGACCAAGTTGACTAGTTGGTGCTAGCACTGCTGCCACAGACATATGTGCAATTCCAGAGACATATAATTTATAGCTTTGTCCTGTCTCTGTAGCTCATGAAAAAGTTGAACAAAGTCTGAAGTGGTGTTCTAACAATTTGGGCTACCTTGCAGAGAGTTGTTTCTGTATACAAAGTGGTTAGGCTCTCCTACCTTCAAAAACTCTACATAGCACACTGAAAGGCAGTGAATAAGTACTGGAAGTAGTACTACATTTTCATTGTTGGAAAGGGGACATGGATTCAAACAATGTGAAGTCCAAACTGTATAAACAGTTCAAAAGGGTAACTGAATAATATAATGTTCTGTAAGGCTACTCAGATAGAGGTCATATTGGAGAATGCTGCTGACCTGTTGGTCATGTTCTTGAGCCACTTGTTGATGACAGTCGGAGAGATCTCTTGCTCCAAGGTTCTCATTCCAGTGATCTTCCTTGGTAATGCTATGAGCATACTGATGTTTCCTGTATATGGGAGCTGAAAATAAGAGAGTTTCAACTATTGTTATACAGCCTATTTGGGCCATTTATGAATTAGTATATGTGCCCAGCAGGAATTTGTTGTTAATACTTGCTCTTTGCAGGAAACATGCTTGACCACTTAAGTGTCTAATCTAATCTCCTGACTAAAGGTCTAATCTCCTGTAAACTGAGAGACAGTATGATGCTACTTGCTTGTAGGATGTCACAGTCTAGTTCATGGTCTGCTGCAGCCATGTAGTTTCCTTTGTTGGTCATCATCGGTACACGAACGTTTGTCTTTTCATTAACACGAAAGTTCCGGTAGTAAGTCATTTCTTTGGGGAATTTCTGCTCCCATGTACCTTTTAATATAAACAAATACGGACAACTAGTCATATGTTTACTTTGGGATGCAAGTAATCAAACAAAGATGGCAGATGTATGTACAATTTTTCTTTTCTTTGCAAAATCTCTTTATTTTCACTTACCTTTAAAGTACAGGTAGTTGAGGAGCATCAGAACCATATTTGGGTCCACACTCTTAAGTGGTTCTCTGATCAGACCTTTGGTCAGCTTTAAGATGCGACGATTGGCTTTGTTCAAAAACGCAGGGTCCCTGAAATCCACTGACTGTGGCTCTGCAAAATAATAAGCCTTCATCTCGGTACGGAAAGTATCTTTCACTGTCACATCCTTCTTTAAATAGACGTCATTAACAGAGCGCAGAGTATAACCAAATTTTCTCCGAAAAAGCCTGTGTGTCAGTTTCCTGAAGAGCTTATGCACCGTCGTGTTGTCATAGTGATGGCTAGCATTGACAAATTCAGCAAATCCAAAAGAATCATAGATCTGCTCGTGGGTTCCAGGTCCTGCTCCTAAAGACATCATCCCCATAGCGATGGAGATGCCCGCTGGTGCCAGCAGGATGTTGTCTGTCTGATTGACATCATTACGGATACTTCGATAGAGGTTAAAACCAAAATGGGCATTAACAATATTTAGGCGCTGAAGGCGAGACCGACCGTGGAACAGTCGCAATAGTCTGGCACGTCGAATTTTTGGGTCTGAGGGCTCAGCAAAGATGTCAATATCAGGTTCTGGTGTGGCAATCTCATCTATTGTATCCCCATCACTGAAAAATATCAAAAAATCATCATCAATTAGTCAAATATATTCAAAAACATAAGTACAGCTGCATTATATCATAATCAGCTCTATTTTACTATATGTTTGCTATATATTTAGCTTTTTACACTGGTCTGTCCATGTAGTTATATAGAGTTGAGGTTGGAGGTTGATTTTCTTAAGACTCAAGACATCAACAAAAGCTTGGAGCCAAAAAGCTGTTAGAGCAGGACAGTTATCAGAAGAAAGGAACTAATATTGCTGAAGGCCAACAAAGTAAATGTTTTGGAGTGGCCATGACAAAGTTCTGCCCTTAACTCAACAGACCATCTGAAGGCTGATGTGAAAAAGTCAAGTTTATACAGTGAAGTCAACAAAACCTGACTCTGAAATCTGACTTTCATGAGGCCTTAGGTGGAATGGGCCATAGTTTCTGCAGATTGTTGTGCCAAGTTGGTGGAAGCTACCCCAAGAAATGGATTTATTTCAGACAAGGGAAGTGCAACTGAATAGATAACTCTCTGAGAATGAGATGAAATACATAAAAAGATTCTCTACTGTTATTCTCAAATCCTAATCATCAAAATAAAGTAATTTGGTTGACCGAGCTAAATGCTTAGAACTGTGGACCAAGTTTGAATGCAATTTCTGACCTCAGCTGTACTAATGTACATTATATCAATAAATCAGAAAAACATGACCCTAGCAGCTCGACTCAAATATTACAACCTGTCAACAGCGCAGCTATTTTTATTTCACCACTGAACACCACAGACAGAATCAGTATTAATACTTACATGTAGTCATCACCGCCTCCAGCCAGGATTGTGTCAAAGTCTATGTAATCTTCGTCCTCAAAACCATCAAACACTAGGTCGTTAGTAACGGTGTTTTCTGTGTGGAAGTCTGAAGGGATGGCCTCCATATCTGTAGTCCCCCCATGGTCAAAGCCTCTGGGGTCTGGGTTAGGGTCTGAGGTGGGGTCAGTGAAGTGAGAGCTGAGGTCTTTTATTCCAGCTAGGCATGGACTGACCAGCAGACAGACCACAGAAATGACCGTGATGGGCCACATCCTAAAGACTGACATGAACATCCTGATGAATGAATAGTCTCATTATTAATGTTTACCGCAGTTCAATCAGTTATTTTTAATAAAACTTTTAAGAATAACATAATGTTGTCAGTGGCTAAATTACAAATGTCCTGTAATAGCAGTCTTACCTTCTCTTTGTGCTGACTGGAAGTGCTGTGTTGCTTGTTTGTGGGACTAAGAGCAAGGAATTGAATCCAAAATTGAACTTTGATGTGGGCTCCTGCTGAACAAACAGAATAGATCAAATAGACAAAAAGTCCTGTGACTCAACAAAATCTTTAACTCTTAACAAATCAGCATATCTGGTAAGGACAAAATATTGATTATTTCAGGGTTAAGTATCTGTTAAATTAATTTTAAACTTTAATATTTAGAATATTTGTTTTATTTATTGTGGATATAAGAATTTTCAGAACATTAGAGACATTTGTCATTTCCATTGGATCATTACTATAGAATCACATATGACAGGATTTAAACTATTTCAATAAACATTGCTATCATTTCTATTTATTTATTTATTTTTTTTACCTTTCCTGCATTTATTATTTTTTTATCTCACAGTTGACCAGACGGCTTGTACCTATCAAAGAGGCCAAGCCTCGCCTCCAGAAGCTGTTCCGGGACTTCTGGTTGTACTCTGTGGTCATGGGTTTTGCTGAGGAAGGCTCAGGTGAGGAAGGGATTTTCATTTTATTTAATGTCACCTTCAATATCAATATTGATAGCTGCACATAGTATTGCATATACCAAGTTTAAATTCAGTTAAAAACAGATATTGAGCTTCTTTCCATTAACAAAGACACATCCACCACTGAAATGAAAAAAATCCCATAAGGCTAAATTAGTCAATATTAGTGAGTTAGTACCTCAAAACTATTCATTAGCAGTGCAGAATAAAAAGATAATGTCAAAAAATCACCACTTAGCTTAAAATAATAAGTCTTAAGATTTTAAAATAATAAGTTAGCATCTCAAAACAAGTAAGTGTGTCAAAAATAATGATTTTTGTGTCTTAAAATAGTAAGTTAGCATCCAAAAATGTATGATTGCATCTTAAAATATTTTAGATTCTCAAAACAGTGGGTTAGTGTCTGGAAATAATGACTTAACATCTTAAAATATTTATTAACATCAAAATAGTCACTTCATATATCAAAATAATGGCTTGATGTCCAGTATCTGCAGGTAATAGTAGACCCTACCATACCTGCATTTAAAGTGTCAGCCTCAGTGACCTCTGCATTTCTGACTATGCTGAATGTATGTCTTCTTTAGGCCTTTGGCCGGAGGAATGGTATGAAGGTGTGTGTGAAATTGCCACCAAGTCTCCTCTTCTCACCTTCCCCAGTGGAGAACCTCTACGCTCTGAACTACAATACAACTCTGCACTGAAAAATGACACAGTAACCCCGGTACACTGACCTTAATCAAAATTACTGCAAATGTAAATATATCATATCCTCATGAAATCAGATTCAGATTTACATGTCTGTCATTTTAGGCTGAGTTAAGTGAGTTGCGGGCGACCATCAGTAACCTCTTGGACCCACCTCCTGAAGGGTCTGCTCTCATCAATAAGTTAGATTTTGCCATGTCCACATACCTGCTGTCAGTCTACAGGCTGGAGTACATGAGGTCGGCTACTTTACACTTCCAAGTCTGACTTACCATCTTAACCAACATTCATATGGTAAATTCCGTTTACTGTTTCTTGACATCTGTCTTTTTTGGTACACTGTTATTTTCCAGGATGCTGCGATCGAATGATCCCGACCGGTTCCAAGTCATGTTTCGATACTTTGAAGACAAAGCCATCCAGAAAGACAAATCTGGTGAGAAAGTTACATCAACACACCTGTGGCAGTCTCCACCTCTCCATGCAGATATCTTTTTTCACAAATGTCTTTTGTCCATCTCCTCAGGGATGATGCAGTGCATTATTTGTGTTGGCGATAAGGTCTTTGACGTCTTCCTCCAAATGATGGCTGAGAAGGTCACTGTTGCTTCTGTTTGCTGGTTGACTGTGCAGATTATTTCAAAACACTATGTGTATTATTCCATGTAATCAGAAAAAACATGATCTCACCTCCCCTAAATCATCTTTTTTCAGGCAAAAACTAAAGAACATGAAGAGGAACTTGAAAGACATGCCCAGTTCTTACTGGTCAACTTTAATCACACCCACAAGAGGATCCGCAGAGTGGCAGACAAGTACCTCTCTGGTTTAGCTGAGACGTGAGTGATAAGATTTCAATTACCTTTTGATGAATTCAATTTTTTGTCACTTTTTATACAGAGTATATTGAAGTTTGTTGTCCATCCATCTTTACCAGATTCCCTCATCTGCTTTGGAGCGGTCGCGTGTTGAAGACCATGTTGGATATTCTGCAAACACTCTCTCTGTCACTGAGTGCTGTAGGTTTCATAAACTTCATAAACCACACACCACAGTTCTGTTTGTAATGCATATCAACAGGGTTCTCACTGTTATGAAAAACCTGGAAATATCCTGGATTTTTTTAGTCTTAGAAATTTTTTAAAATACATGGAATGTAAGTTTAGGGTTGCAAATTCCTCACATTGTGGTAAAATTCACTAAACGTGAAATTCAGACAAGGTAAAGAAGAAGAAATAATTTGTTTCAGTAAAACATGTCAGTGAAATAAATGACATTACAGTATAAAAATGTATTGTAGTGTGGGTTTTTCCCTTTATGCTGATGCAAAAATTTACTGTAAACTTACATTTAAAGCAAATCTAGCATCCCTGATTTTGTCTGTAATGAAATTCACAAAAACGAGAGCAAACCTGTCAGACTTAGACAAAGACACTGCAGAAAACATTTGAGTAGCTGCCATTATGTGGCTAAAAACAAACATTTTTTGCTTAATTATGTATCTATATATTACAATCTGTAGAAAACTAGCTCAGAATCTAAAAGTTTTCCTGAGAAGAGTGAATATAAAAACAGTCGACAAATAGAGAATAAAAAGATAGCTGTTTATGTCACAAAATAATTAACTTTAAGTTCACTTAAAGTAGGGGTGTCCAAATCCGGTCCTCGAGGGCCAGTATCCTGCATGTTTTAGATATTTCCCTCTTCCATCACACCTGGAAGCCATCGCATCATTATTAGGCTTCTGCAGAGCTGGATGATGAGCTGATCATTAACTGAACCAGGTGTGCTGGAAGAGGGAAGCATCTAAAACACGCAGGATACCGGCCCTCGAGGACCAGGTTTGGACGCCCCTGACTTAAAGGATTTGAATCATGGAAATTCTATTTTGAAGTTTTTTCAGTTGTTAATAGTGAGCAGGGAGTTGTTCTTGGATGAATTGTAATCTCAGACTACTGTATGACTCCAGGATATTCACAAGGACCAGCCGTACTATGACATTCCAGACACCCCATACCGGATCACTGTTCCTGACACTTACGAGGCCCGAGAGGTATGTTTGAGCTGCACTTTTACATATGACCACAAGAGGGAAGCACAGTATCAACTTTAAAGCCAGTCATGAAGTCTTTTTTTTTTTTTCCATTTTTAATTGGTGTGATCTGTATCAGTGCTGGGTGTTACGCCAATAAATCTTATATCCTGAGATATTTCATTACGATGTGATCAAAATCTTTTCAGTAAGTTCAGTGACTATATGGTTTGTATTTTAAATGCAAAAGCCTGTTTCTTATGGCCATTTGAATAATATATTTTACAAATAAAGTACACTTACTAATATTTGGTTATTTTCCTCCACTTATTTGGAACCTTGTTACAATTTTTTTATTTAGCATTTGATGCAAAAATAAGTATTTACAGGTAGAACATAAATAGGGGAATAAAAACATGTTTCAGCTGTAGTTGCACTAAACTGAGCAACTACAACAAAGATTTCTGGCCTGCATCTATACCATGTGGGCTTTGCAGCACAAATGGTAACAGCAAAAGCCTAATATGAAACGACGGGTGTCTTTCCTTCATCATATATATTGTCATGTTATTGTCATGTCATCAGTTCTGAGGCGCTTGCATGCACTTCAGAAAAGTGATATTCGAAAACCCTGGTTTAGATGCTCCAATCCATTACCGGATTTCTTTCGGAGTACGTACGTACATAGTGATGGTAGACTCAAACTTCCTGTTATTGTCTTCCACTCATGTTTAACTGTGTAACATCGGTTTTCCAAATTTTTCTTTTGTTTTTACATAAGCGCAGATGTAAAAGAATGCAATAAATCAGATTAACCTGTATACATGCAGGAAGACATCCGAGGATCGAGGTGAAATCCAGGTGTGTTAATCTGATTTCTCCTAATCAGATTACTGCTGTTATCTGATAAAACAGATCAGATTATCCTGTTTACATGATCACTGGAATAATCTGAAAACTCCACAAATCGGATAATGATAGTAGTATTAGTGTGCATGTACACAGGCTCAATGTGACCCAATGTTCACCGGTTCTCCTGTTGTACATTTAATGGTGTTATGTCCTGCATTCTTCTCTGCATTCTTTTTCTTCTCTTAGAACATTGTGAAGGACTTTGCTGCTCGCTGTGGTGAGATCCTGAAAGAGGCAATGAAATGGGCCCCTTCAGTCACCAAGTCCCACCTACAGGTCAGTTTAAGCCCTCACCTCAAAGTGCTTTTCTATTTCTTTACATTAATGTTATAATAGTTAAAGAAAACTGAGACTAAAACTAGCAGAGAAAACTAAATTAACTGAACTGAAAAAAACCAGCTAAATAAATTATAGCTAATATTGACAAAATTAAAGTTTAGTTATTAGTAAAATCAGCTTGTTTTCCCTTTTGATTTGACTCAGACATTGGGATTTGTGGAATTTTCTGCTTTTCAAGGAATATATTTTTTGAGATAACTCAGTCTAAGAATATATTTTAAATATATTTTCTTTAAAATGTTTTAGAAACATGTCACCCTGATCCTAGAGGTTCACATTTTCATTTGAAACTGTTTTAATGTGTTGTGAAGGGGTTTTTTTCATCAACTTAATTGGCTATTGATTTACCTCCAAGTGCTAATTCTAAGCTCTGCTGCAGCTTGATCAATGTCACAAGAATAAAATGGCTTTGCACAATATGGGACCTTGTAATTAAAAAAATCAAATTTGATTTGATGCATTTTTTCATCCTACTCTTTTCAGCTTCTTCTTACATTATTGAAAAAGTCTTGCACTAAAATTAAATAAAAGCTAAAGTAGTTCTGCACATGCAACTAACTTGAGCTAACCTGAAATACTAATGAAAATGTCAAAACTTGTATCACTCTGCTTTACATGAGAAGTTTTTAGGTAGGCCATGAGCTGTTGTGTCTGATGTTGTCTTCATCTTTGTTAAAAAAATTTTTTTAGCAACATCTTCTCCGACAAAACTACTGGTCTGATTAATTTCAAATTTTATAAGTAGCTTCCTTGGGACAATGTCTACAAAGTTTGTTCACAGTTTTAGTACTTATAATGGTTCATATTTTGATGGTTCATAACATGTAAATGGTTAAGAGATATCAATATAGTTCCTATTGATACACTGGAAAAAGATTTTTCAGATTTTTTTTGCTTAATTCAAGATTTTTTTTTTTTGTGCTTAATTCAACCAAAAAATCTGCCAGTAGAACAGGTGTAAATTATCTTGGTAAGATTTCTTGAAATAAGATTTTCCAGATCTATTGTCTAAAAATCAGTTCTTATTTCTCACTGAAAAGTTACTCTTTAGTTGATTATGTCTTATTTTAAGTGTGATAAGATATTTTGACTAGAAATGAGAAAAATACACTTGGTAAGATCCCGATTTTTTGCAGTGTAGGAAGTCATATATGGACTTTGATTGAATTAGTTGAGTTCTCCAGTGAAAGTTGACCCACTGCTATTGAGATTGATGTCCTGCATCAAGACCACAGGAGTCTAACAGAGACTGAACCTGACAACCTCATACATTCAACTTGATATTGGTTCTGGATAGAACATGCTGGTGAGATACAGGGACATTGATCCTATTTTTGTGAAATTACACCACATTTCACATTTTTCTATATTATCTCTGGTCTCCTTTCCCTTTTTTATCTGCAGGAGTACTTGAATAAGCATCAGAACTGGGTCTCTGGACTGTCCCAGCACACAGGACTGGCCATGGCCACCGAGAGCATACTACACTTTGCCGGCTACAACCGACAGAGTACTACACTGGGTGTGAGTTACACACACATGAATGTCCACATACACACCTTCTCTGATCAACATTCTACTGTTATCATCTAGATCCTAGACTATTCGTGTGCACATTTAGCAGTGTGGAAAAATAACTTTAGAGAGAATCATCAGTTAATTAATGCTGCACACCACCATCTGTATTTAAAAAGTCTTGTTTTTTTTTTTGTTTTTTTTTACCCACACAATGGTTTATAATTTAGCAGTGACATAATTGCGTCTTTTTTCAAGCAAAGGTTTTAAGAATGTTTCTGAACTCTGAGTACATGCCTCACACATGTTTACCACTTCGGATAAACTGAATTCACATTGAACATACAACACCAGTACAGTTTACCTCACAGGCTGGATGATTTGGTGCGTATTAACAATGTGTCCAACATTAATGGCTTTTTAACATAGCTAAAGTCTTGTTCAGTTGTTTTGTTAAAGCTTTTGTGGTTTTGTTAACACAGCAGAGACATCTTGAATCTTTTATGCACATATGTTTTTTTTCTTTTTTTTAATGTTTCTGTGTAAATACTCTAAACTCTGTGAGCCTAGTTGTGTAGTGTCCATCCTCGTGTGCATGCTTACTAGTCTATGTGACATTATTTTGCTTGCTGTGCCTCTCTATGTGTTCTTGGGCTTGCATTCTGCTGTATTTGTCTTTTCATTTGCTTCATTTGTTGTATTTTGTCTTTATTTAACCGCGCCGAACTACCTACCCGGTTGCTTGGCTCGTTTATGGATTTGCTGGTTACCTGGTTACTTACCTGCAATGGACGGGTGGGTTGGTTGGCTGGTTGCCCATTTGGCTAACTGGTTGTGCTGGTGCGCTCCTCCGCCATGTGGCCAACTGTAGGCTGCTTTCCCTCAGGTTGGTCTAAACACTGAATACCGAGAGACAGGACTCAGGCATGATACCTTTACCTCAAGTTCAGGCATGTTCCTTACTTCCACAGCTTATGACTGAATGGCCTTAAGTGAACCTTTAAATTCTGTTTTCACTACTAGACCACACAGCTGACAGAGAGACCTGCATGTGTTAAGAAGGACTACTCCAACTTCATGGCATCACTCAACTTAAGAAATCGCTACACTGGAGAGGTAAAGGATTTGGACTTTCTAAAGGGAAACTGCTCCATTTTGTGACATTATCATTAATACCAGTGTGTCTGTGGTGTCCAGGTGGCTGGCATGATCCAGTTTTCAGAGGCGACACACAGCCAGTCAGATCTAAACAAGCTGATGATCCATCAGATGACTAACGCTTTGGACAAGAAAGACCCTGAGGCCTTCACTCAAGCCATGTTCAAGATGGCCGCCCTACTTATAACTACCAAAAGTGAGCAACTCTATTTCATCAATTCTTCTTCATCTCTTCTTCTTTTTCTTCCCCTTTTTTCTTTGCTTCTTCTTCCACCTTTGTAGTCTGACAGCTGGTACTGCTGTAGAGTTGAATATTTTGCACACAGAGATGATCCCTAAATCCTTTCACAAAATTTCTAGTCTGCATCCAGAGAACTCTAGTGCCACTGATGGCTCTAAGTTGCTGCTGTGTTTATGTACATAGCCTTTATACAGCGTATCTCATTTTAAGGGAGGTAGTTTGGATTCCTCTCAACAAACCCAGTTCAATACATTATTTCTTTTCCTATGACATCTATGCATTACCACCAAACGTATTGTTTTAACATCCTGAGAGAGTAAAATAATGTAGCATATGACTAGTGACCGCTGAAAAGAACTGCAATAAACAAAACTGCATTTTCCTAATACTATTCAATCAGATCAGTTGTAGTAAAATTGACTGATTTGTGGCTACAATATGGAATTCAATAAAAAAGCCCAGGGGCACGGCACCAAAGGCGCCAATAGGTAAATCCAACATTGATATAAATCAGCCACTGGGTCAACGTTCAGAGTGCAGAATTTGGACCACAGCACTCAATACACTGAACTGACACAGAACTGAGAAGTCACACGGCACACTGCCATCTAACATGTAGCTCCGCCCACCTTCTCCAGCCTCACTATCTGCAAAGAGTAAAGAACACCATAAAACAACAACATATAGAGCATTTACAACAATAATTCCTATTCTATACTATATGCTATCACTAATTTGTCATTTCTTTCATCAATTGCCACAATACTGTGGTAGCAAAATGCACAAAAGAATGCACTGAAGTATACACCATATATGACCACAGTACTGTGGCAACAAGAG
>JAPQRP010000030.1:12279663-12296933 GCA_037367295.1 Apogon hyalosoma | reverse complement strand
AAGACCGGGGTGATATGACAGAATTTACTGGAGTTTGTGATCAGCCTGGCTGCAGCGTTCTGCACTAACTGGAGTTGCTCCATAGACGATTTGCTGAGGCAGGTAATAAGGGAATTGCAGTAGTCTAGGTGTGATGAAATAAAAGCATGGATGATCATTTCCAACTCAGAGTGTGAGACTATGGAACGGTGTTTAGCAATGTTCCTCAAATGGAAATAGCAGGTTCGAATTGTTTTTTACATGCTCATGAAGGTGCATAGCTTGGTTGAAAATGACGCCTAAATTCCTAATTTTGGACCACACACTAGAATTAAGAGATCCAATACTGCTGTTAACCTTAGACACGCTGGAATCAGGAGCATCAACTGTACCACTGTGCATCATTTAACTGCAGGAAGTTAGAGGCCATCCAATCCTTAATTTTAGTCAGACACTCATGTAGTTCATTTACCTCATTTGTTGTCTCAGGGTTGAAAGAATAATATAATTGAAAATCATCAGCATACATATGATAGGCGACACTCTTAAATTGGCTAATAATCTTACCCAAAGGGACCATATAAAGGGAAAATAAAATTGGGTCCAAAACTGAGCCCTGTGGCACCCCACACGAGAAAGAAACAGACTTGGACATGAGTGTCAACAACTACAGAAAAACTTCTGTCAGACAAATAAGAGGTAAAGCATTTAAGGGTGCTCCCAGAGATCCCTACCCAGTCGCTCAGTCTATCTAGCAAGATGCTGTGATCCACAGTATCAAAAGCTGTACCAAGATCAAGCAGCATGAGGATGGTGCATTTATCAGCATGAGACAACATCAAAATGTCGTTGGAGACTCTAAGAAGAGCAGTCTCTGTGAAGTTCCCCTGACGGTGACCGGACTGAAATTTATCAAAGATGGTGTGCCTATTCAGAGCGGTGACTAGCTGCTTAGCAACAACTTTTTCTAAAATCTTGGATATGAACGGCAGCTTAGAAATAGGGCAATAATTATTAAAAGCAGAGGGATCCAGATTAGGCTTTTTAAGAAGAGACTGCACAACAGCCTGCTTAAAATAACTAGGGACACAACCAGAGACCAATGAACAGTTTATAATGGAGAAAAAAAAGACCAATGGAGTTGAGGACTTTTTTCAACAGGGTTGTGGGCAGGATGTCTAACGGGCTGGAGGAGATCTTCATGCTATTCACAAGCTCTGTTAAATCTTGCAAGGAGAAGGACAAGAAACACTCAAGGATTGGTTGCCGTTTAGGAATGACAGGAGGGAGGGTGATGGAGGTGGGGGTTATACCTGCCCTTACACTGGCCACCTTGTCCACAAAAAACATCAAAAAATTGCTGCAATCCTTGTCTGAGAAAATGGGTACAGCAGGTGGTTGAGCATTAGTGATGTTGTTTAAGGTGTTGAAAATGACCTTGGGGTTTCTCCTATTAGAGGAGATGAGACTGGCAAAATACGAGGCTCTAGCCACCTTGACCAAATCGTTGTATTCAGTTAAAAGCTCTTTATAATAGAGACGGTGGACCAGTAGCCTAGTGGACCTCCACAGGTGCTCTACCCTCCAACATTTACATCTCAAACAGCAAGTATCATCATTTAACCACAGGGAGGTGTTGTTGGCACGAATAGTATGGAATTTTAGGGGAGCAGTATTATCCAGGATGGCACGGCAGTGTGAGTTAAAAGTGTTAATTTGAGAGTCCACATCAGCGCTTTTACTAAGAGGCAACACAACACTTTTAAAAGCAGATGAAAACTTTTTAGCAGAGAGCCAGTTTAAAATATGTTTGTGTTACATGTTTACTGACAGAGCGCACAGTATTAAAAGACAAATTAAAAAGAATGCATTCATGATCTGTCCCAGGCAACTCCTCAGAGCAGACGCTGTCAACATCTGTATCTAACCCCAACGTGAAGTGTTATCTCTAACATGTGTAGGGCCCCTGATGTGTTGAAAAAAGTTAAAAGACTCAGTTATATTTATAAAATTAAGCACACATTTATTAGAAGTGTCATTTATAGGCACATTAAAATCACCTAGTATTAAAATCCTTTCTAGTTTAATAATGGAGGCCAAAAAGTCACTGAATTCGGGCAGAAAAGCACAATTAAAACCAGGAAGACAATAAATTAAAACACAACAAAATGGATTAGAGCGCCCCACTTTGGTTAATAACAGCTCAAAAGAAGAGTAAGATCTGAAGTTGGCCCTCTGAGAGGGGAAACAGTCCTTGTACACAAGAGCCAATTCCCCACCCTGGCCAGTGGTTCGTGGGGCACAGATGAAAGAACACCCAGGTGGACACAGTTCATTCTTGACAGAGAGGTCCCCATCCCTTTGCCAAGTTTCAGTGAGAAACAGGAAATCCAGGTTTTTAGAAAGGAACAAGTCATTTAAAATGAAGGATTTGTTAGCAGTGGATCTAGCATTCAGCAGTGCCATACTGATGAGCTTGGATCCCGTTTTGTCGACTGCTGATGCCTGTACCAGTGGCCACAGGACCCGGGGGTCCACCCTAGTCCTTGACAGGGGTTGTCTTGCTGGCTGAGGGGCTCTGCAAGTTATGATGGAGCCAATGGGAAAGATTTGGTAGGAGTGTAATGGTGTGAGGGGCCAGTGGGGGGAGCTGTGACAGGGACCATGGTGTGGAACAGTTACTGGGGAAGAAACTGCACCTCTTTAGTCAACAAAACAACTGAAATCTAAATGACATGTAATGATAATGAGCTGGAGTGGCACAGTGGTACAGTTGTCTCATAGCAAGAAGGTCCATGCTTCAAGCAGAATTTGAATACTCTCTCTGGGTACTCCGGCTTTCTACCACTGTCAAAAAATCATGAAATGGTTTAAGTGGTCAGTCTAAATTGCCCATCGGTGTGAATGTAAGAGTGAATGGTTGTTCATCTGTGTATATCAGCCCTGTGGTGAACTCCAGGTGTACCCCACTCTCACCCTTTGATAGATGGGATAGGTTCCTGCATCCCCACAACTCTCTCAAGGATTAAGCACAAAATGAATAACAATAAGCTGTGAAGGATGTTGAATATTTGCTTTAACCCTTAGATGTACCAAGTGTCGGGACCCTCCACTCCTTCATAAATGTGTCAAAATGACTAGTGTTCAAATCAATGTTTATATGGAATTTTTGTCATCTTAAAAATAATAATTTGTATTATATTTTGGTCCACAAAAGAATGATTTCATTTTTTTTTTATTTTCCTTTTCAACTTCAGTTCAATTCAACTTTATTTATAGAGCACATTTTATGCACAAGGCAGACTCAATGTGCTTCACAACAGGTATATATTAAAAAAAAATCATAAAAAAAGAGTGCAATTGCAAGTAAACAATAATATGTATACACACTTAAACTCACACATGTGCACATACCCACACAAGCACACATGCACACACACAACTCAACAGAACACTGTTGAAAAAAGGTACATGTTTAACCTGTTTTTGGTCCTTTGGTTTTGCTATAGAATGACTGAATGAATGTAGAATGAATCAAAGATTCAGATGAAATTCCATTGAACGCAGGTCATTTTGACCCACCTATGGAAGCTTGGGGTGGTAATACAAAAACTACATTTTCATAAAATCTATAAAAGGTAAGTTAAAACTTTAAATGGCATGATGTCAATAACATGTTTTTGAGGAGTACATGGAACCACTGTCTTTTGTTAGAATAATAACTTTTCATTACAAAGATATTACAAGAAAACAACCTCACTGGGTCATGTTTCACCCACTTAATGCATCTAAGATTTAATGAGTACATTATGTTGCCTCTTGGCTTTTTTTTTTTTTTTTTTTTCAGGCTGTTGACTCTGGGTCTAACTCTCCTGCACGCTGACATTGTAACAAATGCCACCATCAGAAATGTGCTTCGAGAGAAGATCTATTCCACAGCTTTTGACTACTTCAGGTAGTGATGATGCACATCTTTTAAAGACACAAGCAAGTGTGAATCAAAGCTACAGTATCTACAATATTCACTCTCTCCAACTGTTTTCTTCTTTTTAGTGTCAATCCTAAATTTCCAACTCAGACAGATAAGAAGCTGAGAGAAGACATCAGTATAATGATCAAGTTCTATGCCAGCCTCCAGTCAGACAAGAAGTATCTGACAGCCAATCAGCTGGTTCCCCCAGGTACAGCACTGAGCAAACAGAGTCTGCAGTAGGACTGAAGTAGCTTTAGTTGGATTTTAAGGAACTGACCAGTTTTTATTCAGTCTGTATTTAGTTTTTGTGTTAGGTTGAGGTTTCTAAGCACTATGAGGAAAGCTTTGATTTATAGACACTGAAGGAGAAATGAAACAATTCACATTTCTGAAACCACTGTTCATTAAAGAGATGATATTTAACAAAGATATTTTATTCCTGACCACTGTGAACTATAAAGATTAGGCTATGGAAGAGCTCAGTAATTAATGGCTAGAGCTAAACCAAAACCACAAGGAAGTCTCTGAAACAAAAGGAGGCTGATTTTACCTACATTTCTGTTTTATTTTACTTCTTGTATTGTTCATTGTCAATTATTTTATCCATCTTTTGTTAATTTTTTCAACATAGTCATGTGTCTTCACTAAAAAGTCTTCAAAGGTTTTACATTCAGTTTTAGAAATACAGTGCCTTAAAAGTTATTTAAAAAATCATAAATATGAATTTATGAGGTCTCAACTCCACCATATGTATCTAATTTGATTTATCAATTATTTTTTCCCCCTTTTTTTTATCAATGTGAGCCAACCTCTTCGGAGTGAAAATCCCCACATCAGAGATTGCAAAACCCGACATTTATGACATTACAATTCAACCACTGAATTTCATTCTCTTGTTATGTTTTATACATTTAGCTGTACATGAACCTAGATCAGTCTAATAATTACATTCCTGCATAAACCTAGTCCACGTACATTCTAATCTTTATATTTACCTGCAGTACTAGAATAAAAACAATATTATTTGTCTAAAGCTCAGGTTTTGGTGCATACACAACTTTCATGTACAATGCAACAGGAAAATATTTTTTATTTTAGTAAAAGAGCAAAAGTAAGTAGTTATTATTTATAATGAGTTTGAGCATTACACAGTATTGTTCTGTAAAGCTGTATCAACTATCAAAAATACAATTTTGAATTTGTGTTTTGTTTAAACCCCTGACTGCTACATGAATGCAGACCTGTCTGTTCTGATTACAAACATAATTATACTGTTTTATTCAGATACACAGTGTGTTCTTTATATTATGACAGTTTTCCTATTAGGGTTAGGGGTAGATTTAAAAGATGACAACATATATCATCTTAATTACAGTAACAATACAAATTGACTTCTATCCTCTTTTTATTTTTTATTTTAAAGCCCAACTATTAATACTTTTTTACCCAATTTAAAATGGTTCTTTATTATCTAAAGTTACTATGTGCAACTGAGTACATTCCAAAAACCTCAAGGATTTAGAATAGACGCACCTAACTTACTCTGTTTACAGAGCACTTTCCAGAATGCGTCGTTTTTGGAACTCAGAACATGAATCAATGATTGACATCCCGGCCAGCCAATCGCATGATTAGTTTGACGTTGCCAGAGCAACTTGCCAGGTTTGCCATGAACATGACTACTGCCGGAAGGCACACTTCGAGAACGACCGTGTTAGCCACATTAGCAATGAACTAGTGTATGATAGCAAACAGAATCATGTAATAACACAATCATACTGAGTGAATCCAAACATGTATTCCTCCCTCCGAGTGTAGGCAAATTTTACTGTCATTCATGGACAGAACCTGGCTAACTCCAGACACAGCTTTAGCTGCTGTAGTACTAAACCACAATCAAAACTCATTAGCTGCCATTGTTAAAAGAAAATAAAGTCAGATCTGAGAGCAGGACAACAGCATAGAGAAACCGTGACCATAAAATGTGGAACCACATCACCGTTGACAAATATCACTGTCTGAATATTCTTTTAATAAGTCTGCATCTGCATTGAGTTGGTTTAGAAGTTGATGATAGCATCAGTTGATTACATTTGACCGCTTTTAGCTCCATCACAGTTATTGAAGTGGTGCATTTTCCTCTTCAAATTTATAATACTGGTTTGTACATCAGTCTATCAAAGGAAGCAAACATACATTTGACTTACGTTTTCAGTGGATTTTTGTCGTATGGTGGGTACAGCTCCAGACACAAGCATCAGTTTTTTGGTAGAGCCTGCAGTGAACTGACCTAAGTTTGTCAAACAATCACTGGAGAAGTGGTTGGCATAAATATATGGGGGTGGGAGCAACTGGGTCATTGATGTAGATTTCTGGCAAGAATCGCAACAGCTCGTGTTTATTGTTAGAGGGGGCCAACAAAAAAATTACCGGACCATTTTTTTTCAGCTTCTAAAATGTTCCCTTTGATCGACAACGTCATATTTGAGGTTATATAGAGTGAAAAAAGTATAATAGTTGGGCTTTAAATAATTCATTTATCAGACAGGGGTAGTTGTTTGTTTACCTGCTTTACTAGTTTCAGCTACAAACAGCTACCCTTGTGTGATAAATGAATTACCTAAAATAATTATATGTGGAAGACAGTATGAAACTCTACCAGACTTTAACCTCTTTTTCATTGTACATACTGTATCATCAGCCCAAATAACTCATTCATATTCTCTGTGTAGATCCTCAGGACATGTCAGTGAACAGTCTGTCAGTGGTGGCGGTAACAGACAGTCGCAGCAGTCTGGATGCAGCAGTAGGTCAGAGGCAGCAGGTGGCTCAGGGATGGATTAACACCTACCCTCTGTCCTCTGGAATGTCCACCATATCCAAGAAGTCCGGTAAAACACACACAGCATGTTCGAATCAAATCAAAGAGTCTTCTCACAGGATGTGTTTGAGTGTACTGCGGTGTCATTCCAGGTTTGTCTAAGAAAAGCAACAGAGGCTCTCAGCTGCACAAGTACTACATGAAGCGCAGGACTCTGCTGCTAGCTTTACTTGTATGTACCCTTTCTTTTGTGGAGCCCCAAATGTTAAAGTCTGTAAATTTAAGCCTTAAATGCCAGATGGTTAAATAATTCTCACGTGTCTCCCTTCAGGCCAGTGAGATTGAGCGGCTGACCACATGGTACAACCCATTATCCACTCAGGAGCTCGCCATTGCTACAGAACAGTCGGTGGAGACCAGCATCGCAAACTGGAGGTCCAAATACATCAGTCTAACTGAAAAGCAATGGAAGGACAATGTCAACCTGGCCTGGAGCATAGCACCTTACCTCGCACTGCAGCTGCCTGCCAGGTACACTGAGGATTATAACAGGATCACTTAACCCCTTTAACCCTGGGCCATTTGTTTTAGTCAGAATCATTTCAATGTAACACAAAACAATGGGGTAGCTGATAGCAGCAGCTTCATTTACACAAAACTAAGTTATGATCAGAAAACAGCAAAGGTAAGACAAAATTCATAGTCGTTGCTTCATAATGTGACCTTTATTTTGGCTTTTCTTTGGCTTGTTCAGTGAGTTTTAACAGTCTCATGAAATTATTCATAACATATGCTGGTCTTGGATTGTTAGTTTGGTTTCGACAACGTGGGTGTATGGCTTGTGTATATTGCTAAAAGCGTCACATAGAATTACCATGGCAACAAAGATGGAAATGGGGGCAGCCGGGTGTAAGATGATACAAAAGGGCTAAGTCCAATTCCAACAGAGGACTTGTGAGCTGACAGGATGACATCTGTAGCACATGACGGCTCTCTGAATTGTTTGATGATAGTGTTTGTCCTGTATCATGGTAGTCAACAACAAGGAGCGTCAATTACACGTATGATTTTTACCAGTACAAAAGATGTCTGTGTAGGTTCTCATTTGCCCAGGTCAACGTTCTTCTAAGAGATGGTTTTTCAAATTTTAAAAGATACAGTTTCTCAGATTGTAGTAGGGATGCAATGGTACTCAGGGAAACCGTTCAGTTCAGTCCGCCCTGCACGGGACAATCCGTTTTTCGGTTGTGCAGTTGATTTGTCTCTCTCTCTCTCTCTCTCTTGCTCTCTCTCTCTCTCTTTCTCTCTCTCTCTCCATCTCTCTCTCTTGCTCGCTTGACGTGCATGTGAGCACGCAGTGCAGGGAAGTCCCGCCCCTCTGTGAGAGACACTGGACAGAGAAGCGGCTTTAGACTCAATACACATCAGAGTCCTGCACGGGTCCACCACTTTTCCAAACCCGCACCCGCCCATACCCGTGTACATTACACCCGCGATCCAACCCGATCCGTGATTAAACACATTGTCTACACAGTAACTCACTTTTAAGTTCCTGCAGGTCTCTGACCTGGTGCAGGACTCTGACACACATACAGTACCATGACACGCTATGACAAGGAAATGCGTACAGTAGATATCCATGGTGTTTTTATACCGCCATTTTCTGTTACATCCCGAGGCAGAACAGGAACTTATTTATTTACCAAAAGCTCCCTTTAGGCCTTATGTGTGCACACGTCTGTTTTATATGACTGTATACAAGTAGTCAAGGAATAAGAAAGGGTTCTATTGTTCAGGACAGAAAGTGTTATTTTATTCAGTACAGTGATATCATTTGTTCCTACTGTAAAATTTAGTTTTTTGCTGACAAGCAAAATAAAAATATAATTTTGGGAGAAAAAAACAGTTCTCTTTACACACAACACACGTACCAAAACCAAACCCAAACCGTGGGCTAAAAACCGAGGTACAGACCGAACCGTGGGCTACCTGTACTGCTGCACCCCTAGATTGTAGAGTGCCATTTGCCTCAGTGAACTGTAAAATCTCTCATCTTCACCACATGACCTTGGCACATTTCCACTTGTTCTTCGACAACAAGAAAAATGTAATGTAAGTTAATCCTGTCTGTAAGAGCCAGCCTTTTAATGTTTACAAAGCAGCAATGAATGGAAACATTTATGAATTAGCATTTTCTTGAGCAGATTTTCTGTAAATTTGGTTCAAATTTGCAGCACATTTTGGTGAAGACATAACCACTATGTTATGTAACTCAATCAGCCAGTTAACACTTTATCCTTGATATACTGTGAGGGATTTTAACATTTCTGGAGAGATCATGGTGATAATGGAAAAATCAGAGCATGTGGACCTTTCAACATTATACATAAAACATTGTTAGTTTGTCAGTGAGACACCCATTGCCAAAAACACTTACTCACTCTTGTGTTTGTTTTTTAGATTTAAAAACACAGAGGCCATTGTGTCTGAAGTGACTCGCCTGGTGCGAATGGATCCGGCTGCTGTGTGTGACGTCCCCGAAGCCGTCAAGGTGAGATCTGAACGCATCTGGACACACTGACTGTGTTAACCTGCTGGGTTAGGTTATGCTGTTTACGAAAGGTTCTTTTAATGGACTAAAACCATGTGAAATGCTTCAGCATCATATAATTTGTTACTTAATCTTCTTGGTACGTTTTGGATGGACTGTATTAAAAGCAAATTTGTTTGAGGAAATGTGTTTAACTTTCTCTTACACACCCACAGTACCTAATTTATTTTCTTTTTATGCGTAGTTTTTAAAAGTCATATAATGGAAAATTCAAACTTTTCACTAGGGAAAGACCCTCTAGAATTGACCGTTTTTTGCATATCATTAGTCTCACAGCATAATTACCCAAGTCATATGTTTGGCCAAATGGTGATATTTGTGTAACTTTACTCTCCTAATACTGCTGCTTCATTTTATGCAGATATCACCATTTGGCCAAACAAATGACTTGGGCAATTATGCTGTGAGACTAATGACATGTAAAATATGGCACAGACCCTAAAATGAGATAAAGGGAAAACAAGCGAACAAATTCTACCAATGTATGGTTAAAACAGAAGAAAGCGCTTTAAAGCACCACTGTAAATCTACAAGTGATGTTCAGTTTATCTAGAAAGATGATGAAGCTGTGAATTCATGACTTTATTCTCTTCTATAAAATTTAAATTTCAGGTCATGTTTCCAGTGGTTTTACTGGTTCCTATTTCCATGGACTGGAACTTTGTCCATCCATTCACTGATCAAAATTTAAAAAGAGGGACAGTTAGTTGCCAAGTGTTATGTTTGCATGATCCTGTCTGTTACCTGTGAGAATTGCTGGTGTTATTGAAGTAACCTAACTTTCCCCACAGCTTTGGTTTGAGTCCCATCCTTTTTAATGCCACCTGAATGAACTGGTAATTAGCTTGTATGTCTCAGAAGGAGAAGCAGAGCTGGCCTCCCGAAAGGCCACGTTGATGTGTCTGATGATGCTCTTTGACATCTCTGAGTTGTTTGTTCCAGCCACTTCAGTAACTGATAAACACAGCTTCCTCTGGAGGCCACTTAGTGTAATCACCTCAGACTAGGGGACGTGTCCTCAGACTACTGCTGTGTTCCATACAGAGATGTGGATTTTGTAAAGTAACCTCTACAATAAATACTCCTAACTAATGTTCTGACTTCTTTCTGCCTCTTTTTTCCGTCTCTGTTTGTCGTAGTTTTTGGTGACATGGCACACGATTGACGCTGACTCCCCAGAGCTGAGTCACATCCTGTGTTGGGCTCCTGCAGATCCCCCAACTGGACTGTCCTACTTCTCATCCCTGTACCCTCCACACCCACTCACGGCGCAATATGGGGTCAAAGTCCTCCGTTCCTTTCCTCCTGTACGCCCACACATCATTCACTTTGACCTGTCTATGCAGTAATTAGTATTGTGACATTCTGCTGAAAGAGTAACCTCTTAACAAAGTGAAAAAATCCATGAATCTTCGCCTCAGGTTGAAAAACATGAATGTGAAAAGGTTAACATGTGGTCTCTCTACAAAGAAAAAAAATCAATATTTGCATCAGTTGTCCATATGGTTGAATTTGTTATGGATAAACCACAAAATTAAAGTTACCCACATGGTTGTAGTTTAGTTTAACTACAGTCAATATGATGAAATGAGACTCTGGACTTGAAAGCAGACATTTTCTTTAGTTATAGTTCTTTTGCCCGTCTGAGATTTTTGTCCAATCAATTTCTCTGACACTATTTACCTGATTCTTTTCAAATTTTATACACATAGTCTACATGTTTTGAAAATATTGAAAGTTAGAATTCAGAATGAATCCCTGGGTAGGCAGGGTATTAGTGAGCTCTGCTTACTTTTTCACTTGTTTATAAAAGGATCTGCAGTCACAGAAAAAAATATTAGACCCCCCTTGTTTTCTTCAGTTTCTTGTTCATTTTAATGCCTAGTACAACTAAAGGTACATTTGTTTGGACAAATATAATGATGACAAAAATAGCTCATAGTAGTTTAATTTCAGAGCTTATATCTAGTCATTTTTCATGTTTTGTTGATAATAACCAAAATCACTTCAGTTCTTACATTAATATCTATGGCATTGTACTGACAAAAACAGTACTCCATTCCAAACATTCCACGTATTCTTTTCTGTCTGTTTTAGTTACATGATACACAGGCGTTAGTACTGGATTGCATAACCTTTGTTTTTGATGACTTTTGATGGTCTAATTATTTTTTCCACGACTGTAGATGGTAGCTTGTGAACAACTTGGATGTTAACAGATGTCAGAACTGCAAACTCAAGTCAGGTTTAAGTTGACCATGATCTATTTGCAACAAGTCAGAAATTCAATAGAAAAGACCAGTCCTAGCCCTTCTGTAATGCCCCAGGATCTTATTTCAGTTTGCAGTTTGTCCTAAAGATAGTAAAGTAACATCTAGTTTTGTGTGAACTAGTTCAGCGGACTGCATTTGTCATCATACATGGTATGTCATATACACCCAAGTGGCTGTTACCTCAGTAAAGGAGGTTTTATAAGAGGTGAAAATCAAGCTGCAGACCCAATTTCAGTGACTCAGAATAGATTGTATAGAGTGAACATCATGATGACATCACTAATGTGACAGTTTTGGTTGTGTAGTCTTTACATATTTTCAGTGTGATACTGGACAGGTTTAGAACAGGCTACAACTTTCTTGACTTGTAAAATGATCTTTTAATTATAAACATATGTAAATATGTATAAATGATGGTGTAATTCATATGGGATCAAAATATTTCTTTTTTCTCACCATTGACTGTAATGCAATGCTTTTCTTAAATGAGGGCGTTTACCTCTGTCAATACCAATTCAGACTATTTTAGCAACTATTAGCAGGACCAGGATGATAACAACATATTGCGTTCTTTTTTCGCATATACACACCATAGTGACATGTCCACACATAGATGTAGGACAATACAGTTGGTATGACAATTTAATGAGACACAAATAGTTCTTTACTACAACTTTCAAAATTGTTGACGTACAGAAAAGCTTAAATTATAAAGAAAGGGTCAGTGAAAGTTGGTGTTTTCAATTCTGAAATCTGACTTGAGGGAGTGATCCAGTCAAAATTTCCAACTTGGAACTGCCCAACTGCTAACATTTAATATAGTAAAACAAGACTATCTAATATATATTATAACAGTCATATTTTTAATCCATATTAACGTATTTTCTTCTGCTTTTTCTAGGATGCCATTTTGTTTTACATTCCTCAAATTGTCCAAGCACTCCGTTATGACAAGGTAAACACCATTTATTTTTGAGTCACTGTACAGTATTGAAGTAAGCCATGTCTTGTTGGATGATCACCCTCATGTGTCCTTTGTCTGTTCTGTGCTGGTGTAGATGGGTTATGTCAGAGAGTACATCCTGTGGGCGGCCCAGAAGTCCCAGCTGCTGGCCCACCAGTTCATCTGGAACATGAAAACTAACATATACCTGGACGAGGAGGGAAATCAGAAAGATCGTAAGAGCTCGGCACATCATCTGGCTCTCGCACACATACACTCACATATACACACGGACACAGTTATGATCTCTCTGTTTGTCTGGGCTTCCTGCAGCTGACATCGGTGAGTTATTGGAGCAGATGGTGGAGGAGATCACCAGCTCTCTGTCAGGACCTGCCAAGGACTTCTACCAGCGGGAGTTCGACTTCTTCAATAAAATTACCAACGTGTCAGCCATTATAAAGTAGGCCATTGAGTTAGTAATCTGTATACACCGCTGTGGACAAATGTACATTGTTGTAAATGTCATATCTTCATCGTAGGAAGGATTTTCTTCAAATTTTGCACCAGTCTTTGCACAGTAATGAGCTGCTTGGAATTTGGTGGTCATAGGTCAAAGTCACTGTGACCTGGCAAAACCCATTTTGTCCACATTTTAAAAATTCACACACTAATTATAATCAGTGAGGTAAAGGTTTACAGATTATTATATCCTCAAAATCGTGTTTTGGGGATATAATGGTTTTACCCCGATCTCCTTCGTGTGAACGTGATAACTAGGACAGATTTGGTTTGAATTCTTCTCCCTTGATAACCAACACCTAGTGGAAGAACCCTATTGATTTCAGCTTCTGTATGAGTGTTATAAGTCATCCAAATGGGGCGCTTTAGTTGGAAATCAGTTTTTTGGACATAAATCAAACAATAAGAGGCTGACTGAGATCAAATTAGGCTCATATTTGAACATCTTACAAATGTTCATTTTCCCATTACCATTCATATGGGGGTCATTTTCATTCACTAGGAGGAGTTTTGTGTGGAAAAATTGGTTCTCCGACCACTATTCTGCCACTATCAGGTTTGTAGCTCAAATTTAGTTCACATCGATTGCCTAACAATTATCATGGATAGATTTATATATAGAAGAGGACTGGGGGGGGGATATACCCTTGTTGTCGGCCCCCGACAACGTAAGCCTCATTGGTGTTACCGTACATCTCCCAAACATAATGAGTAATCTAACTATCAGTTTATACCAGTGCTTTGTTTTCTGAGATTAGAAGGAAAATGTTGGAGTAAATTGTGCTAGTAAATGTTAGTGGAGTGTTTGACACATAGTCCAAAAAAATGTCATGTGACATTGAAATTTGTGCTATTTAACTTATTTTTTTGGTTCATGCAAAAAGTACACAAAGCCTAAACAAAAGCATAGAGCCTTCTAATCCAATCATGCTATTGTTTTTTCTTTAGAGGGAACATGTATTTTAATCATTTCATTACATCTAGATGGGTGAAAAATGAAAGGAACACTGTAAATCATATTCTATGGGCTAAACAGCCCGATTGGACACCTGTTGGGGATTTGGATCAAAACACCACATGAAGGAAGTTGTTTGGGTAGAAAGTGTTCTGTTCCTCCATTAGAATTTAGACTGTAGAGTCAAGGCCAAGCCCTGGAGTTGTTCTGAGTTCTTGTCTCTTGGTTTCTTGAATCTTTCTCAAAAAAGTTTAGCCTGTTGAACTCAAAGAAGCTACGAGAAAACAACCAGAGGCCTCGAAGTATGTCTACAGTTTAACTGAGCTGTTTACTAAATAACACTGTCCCTTAGTTCATTTTCAATATGTTTATGAAGTGCTAAGTGTTCTCCAGAGCATGGATGTTTTGTTCTTTTTCCTATTTCACACCACTAGTGATCAACTCCCCTAGCCCCGGTGTTGTTCATTTATTTGTCCATTGTTTGCTGTAATGTCTCTCTGATTATGCACTGGTCTGGAAGTCGCTGTGTGCTGTCCCTGTCTACCTGTCCACATGTGTGTATATTCTGCTGCTGATGAGAAATCTGCTGACGGGCTCTATTAGTGCTGGAGTGGGTTGATGGCCCACTAGAGGATGACAAAATTCCCCTCTGCTCTCATTAGGACACTAATTGCAGCGATCAGAAGGAGGAACCCGTGCCGTCCCCACGCTTGTCCCTCTGTTACTTTGTACCCCAGTGACTTCCCGCTGTGAATAACAGCAGAGCCAGATTGTCACTTGTGGTCTGAAATAATTCAGTGAGATACCAGTACATGGTAAAGAAAAATCAACTTCACTTGTTTTTGTTCGTCTTCATTAGACCTTTTCCCAAAGGGGAGGAGCGGAAGAGGGCCTGCCTAGAGGCCATGTCGCAGATCAAAGTTCAGCCTGGCTGTTATCTGCCCAGCAACCCAGAGGCCATTGTTCTCGACATAGACTACAAGTCAGGGACCCCAATGCAAAGGTCAGCCTCACCAGTAACAGTAAATCACAAAGAAATGTTCCAGCGGATCCAAACTGCACCTTTTCTGTTCTCTGTGTCTGCAGCGCTGCCAAAGCTCCATACCTGGCCAAGTTCAAAGTCAGGAGGTGTGGAGTCAGTGAGCTGGAAAAAGAAGGTAAAAAGTTAACCTAAAAGCTGACCCTTTCAAATCCGTGCACAGAAAAACAATGTGTGATGATTTGTTTCAGGTCTGAGGTGTCGCTCCGACTCTGTAGATGAGGCAAAGAGTGAAGAGGAGGCCAAACGCATCTGCTGGCAGGCAGCCATCTTTAAAGTGGGAGATGACTGCAGACAGGTCTCAGCATTTTTATCTTTATTTAAAGAAGCAATTTGTAATATCTTTACATAACACATTTGAAAATGAAATACATTTATTGACAGTGTGAAGAAATGACATCTTTGTTTTGCCAATGTATTGTTTGTAAGTAGTGCGCTAGCCAGCAGGTCCCAGACTGTTTTGTTTTGTTACGTCACTTTTTTACCTGTAGAGCTTTACTTAGTCACTGTAGTAGCCAGTCTGCCCTCAGTCCCACAGCAGTTAAACAAGTAGTGCTGCTGTTTAGCTGTACAAAAATTCAAAATATGTGCTAACACCACTAGCATGCTAAATTCAAACACATTACAGCTGCATTAAACAGTATAAAAACCCACATAGGAACATTTACCATGTAAATGTAGTGATTGGTGCAGACTTCCAGATAACATGGTCAGGGAGACAGGTAGGAGAGTACTTGGTGTGTCTTCTGGAAGGAAACTAGATAAGGACACTTGGTGGTGGAACAAGGAATGGCAAGAGCACAGACAGAAAGAGGTTAGCAAAGAAGTGGGACAGTGAGGACTGAAGAGAGAAGACAGGAGTACAGGGAGATGCAGTGTAAGGGCCTGTTCCAAAGTCCCCCCTTGGCAACTAGCACTTGTTTTGGAGTCCACTCATTTTTGAAGTCCACTTCGGAATGGAGTCGCAAGTGGTAGGGATTTCTACCGACACAATGGGACACCGATGTCATCAATAAGTAACGAGGTTGCGTATATGACAAGTCTTTTCTTATACGTCTTATACGTCTTTTCTTATACACTATCATTGACATCCCACCAATTTTACAACAAGACATTGCAACTATTGTGTAAGGGGATTTACAAAATGAGTGAACTCGAGTTAAGGTGGCATGATAAATGTGATAGTCTAAAAATAACAAATGTAACATTCTAACTTGACATGTATTTTTGTTTGCAAAAAAGTAAGATGTACCATCAGATTTGCAAAGAAGACTGCAGCTATTTGAAAAGAAAATTTACATTTGTGTGATTCCTTCCAGCTCCTGTTGCCATGTTTACCATATGTTTATGCGGGGAAAGCGGAAGTGTTCGCAAAGCATTATAGGCAGCGCAAAGCGTTATGGGCGGCAAATTCTCCCCTCCATTTGAAGCAATCGTCACGAGTCTGCATCCAAGCTGACTCTGTTCGAAGGGGCAGAATGTCCACTCCTCCTCGATGCTAAAGAAACATGACTCCAAACGTAGGGATAGGGACTTTGGGACAGGCCCTAAGATGAAGGCAGAGGTGGCAAAGGCCAAGCACAGGGCATATGATGGTTTGTATGTTAGGTTGGACACTGAGGAGGGAGAGAATGATCTGTACAGGGTGTATTGGCAGAGAGATAGAGATGGGAAGGATGTGCAGTAGCTTAGGGTCAGTAAGGATAGAGATAGAGATGTAAGGACAAATGACAGAAGTGTGATGGCAAGATGGAAGGAGTACTTTGAAGAACTGGTGAAGAAGAAAGACTAGAAGAGGGGTCGGTTGTTGACCAGGAAGTATCACAGATTAGTAAGGCTGAAGTGAGGGGGGCACTGAAGAGGATGAAGAGTGGAAATGCAGATGGTCCTGATGATGGACCTGTGGAGGAATGGAAGTGTCTAGAAGAGGTGGATGTAGAGTTTAGGACCAGATTATTCAACAAGATCTTAGAGAGTGAGAGGATCCTGAGGAATGGAGGAGAAGTGTGATGGTGTCCATGTTTAAGAACAAGGGAGACATGCAGAGTTGTGGAAACTGCAGGGGAATAAAGTTGATGAGTCGTATGTTGAAGCTATGGGAGAGAGTAGTGGAAGCTAGGCGAAGGTAGAGGTGAGCATTTGTGAACAGCAGTA
>JAPQRP010000030.1:12269421-12279563 GCA_037367295.1 Apogon hyalosoma | reverse complement strand
ACACATTTTTATATTATTTTACATTATATTTAATACATAAATCTGCATGTAACATGGTCAAAAGGACACCAAAATTATGTGCTACTATTTTTTTGAATATCTCTTTATTCTCTCACAGGTGCATTTTGGGAATTGAACTCATTATTCAAGGCAGTGTTTGACAAAAATTACCACTTTTTAATTTTTTTTTTTATTTTATTGCAATTTAACCCCCCCTATGCACACACACATTCATACTTAGTCAAACGTGCACAGCATTGTGAGCATTATTATCACTATAATCAAAACCACCATCAACAGTACTATTGCTATATATGTGTATATATATATATATATATATATATGTGTGTGTGTGTGTGTGTGTGCACATATATATAAATACACGTGTGTAGATACACAACGCAATACAATTACGGAGCTTTTCCTGAGGAGTCCAGATATGTAAGCAATGGGCTCCAAATGTGTTCCCATTTGTCCGGTAGGTCATTGTCTTTTTCAGTAACGACACAGAGCTTCTTTAAATGTATGACTGTGATCAGTTCTCCAAGCCAGTTTTCAAAAGATGGTTCAGTAGATGACGTCCAGTCCTTCAAAATCAGTCTTTTTCCTATAATAGTACCCATGAGCATCGCTTTTTGAATGTGGGAAGGGAAATCTAAATACATTTGTGATGCTCCAAACAGAGCAAACTATCTGAAGGAAGCCTCTATGAATGAACATCTGAAAAAAAATCAAAAATACTTGCCCAAAAACTGTAAATCAAAGGGCAATCCCAAAAATAAGTGCACAAGAGTGCCTTCACTGTTTTTGCATGTATCACAAGTTGAAGAGATGGATTCATAAAACTTCTGGAGTTTAACCTTGGAATAATAATGAAAATGATGGATTAGCTTAAACTGAGTCAATCTGTGTGAGCTGTTAATTGAACATCTATTGATACGGGTAAAAATGACCACTTTTGAAAAATCATTCTCAATTTATTTGTGTTCAAGTTGGCAGGTTCTGCATGTAACACCAGTGGACACGATTGGTTCAACCCCAAACGTGGAATGAGCTGTAGATTGATGAAAAACCCACGTGTGGATTAGAAAAACCACTAGGATCGACACATTGAACACAGTGTCTTTATTTAGAGTCTATAGAAGAGCATTTACAGCCATGTTTTCACATCTAATGCACTGACACCTAGGCAGGTTTAACTGTCCATATTTGGGGCCTATTTTTGGACCCAAGATTTGATTAGAAATTCATTAATTATGGGATGGCTCAGAGCAAGAGGTTAATTTTAGTGCATTTATGTGAGGTCATCATTAGGTCCATCCTGGGGTAAATATGTCTACATTTACCTTTAATTATTGGGTCGAAAAAGATGGAACAGTGACAGATACTAAATAAACCCAGTTTCAGAGAAGAACCCAGATGCTCATGCTTTGCTCTGCTCTTTGCATAGATGCAACGTTGTTGTGAGCTGAAAAAACAAGAAAAAACTACTGATTAATTATCACAAAGAATGACTTTTGCATGACACACAGCTATTTGTAGAAATGTTGATTAGTGCAGCTTTGAAATATTCATAGTCTGTGTGTAATTAATTGAACCAGATGTTGACAAAGACACTAATCCTGGCACAGCATCCGCTGAGGATGACCTACAGTCTGCCAGCCCATAATACTTCTGACCCACCCCTCGGTCTCCCCGGCAACGCCACACATGTGACTCCTCTTGCTCTCTAAGCTTCTAATTTGTCTAAAGTACACACAGCCTTTCTGCTATTTTTACCTCCCACTCTGTGGCTGCGTCTTTTCTTTCTCCTCTGTCTCTTTTTCTCTGGGCTTTTTTTAGAGTGTTTTGCAGAGCTGACGTCATACTGCCTATTTTCTTTTAGCAACGCAGAGCGAACAAGGCAAGAGAAGGAGAGAGAAGGCGAGAGGCAGAGGGGGGAGAAAATAAAGAAGGAATAATGGTTAGCAGAAAGAAAAGAAAGAAAGAACCCCCCCTTCAGCAGGATCACAAATGTGCAGTTAGGGTTATGGGAATGAAGACACAGATTTAAGTCCCTTTAACTGGACCTTTAATCTACATGGACATCATCTACACCACATGGACCCTGGTGTCTCTACTGGGTCCATCTTTTGCATGTAAAGAACCATGTCGAAGGATCATTTCAGGGGTAGATCCATGCTCCTTGTGTAGTTCTTCTGTAAAACACTTCAACAGCCTTCATCAGATGGTGCATTCCTCACACATGGACGTTGGAAATTCCCAGATTATGGGCTGTAGTAAAAATTGCTGCATTCCAGCGGTATGACCAAAAAAACCTTAAAAAAATTAAACTCACCACAGGAAGATTCCATAATATCTGAAACCATAAATAAAATAGTAACAGTAAGAGTGGGACAGGAGTGTCATCTTCATGGATGTTCACAGATGTTATTGAATTGTATCATAATGATTTGAACATCTAAAAGATCCAAGTCCCCCCCGATCACCACCAAAATTTTAGCATTTGTTCCTTGTGCCAGTATCAATATTTCCTGAAAATTTCATCAAAAATCCATCCATAACTTTTTGAATTATCTTCCTAACAGACAGACAGACAGACAGACAAACACACAAACCCAGATGAAAACATAATCTCCGCTGTCCTTGGTGGAGGTAATAATAGTGTGAAGGACCTTGGCAGAGCTGGATTCACATGGAAACTTGTGCTTTACTGATTCACTAGTCCAGGGCTATCCCTCCACCAATTAGTCTGGTCCCACTGAACCACTGGGAGTGGACCAGTACACATGTTGAATCGACTGAAGGGTGTCAGCATTAACAATGGCCGATTGAACAGAACACACCAAACAGACTCATGTCACCAACCTCTCCAGACTGCCCAACGACGTCCGACCGCCAAAAATCGTGTTGGTGTGTCTTAATTTAACTAAGTACTTCTGTGTTCCACAGTGTATATACTTCTACTCTAAATAGTGTACTTTTTACTCCGCTAGGATGAAAGAATGCATGACATTGAATATCGTGTGTGTGTGTGTGTGTGTGTGTGTGTGTGTGTGTGTGTGTATATATTTTTTTAAATGTCATGTATTCTTTCATCCTTCCTGTTTCGGCTTCTATAAGTTACCCTAACCCTAATCCCTTTCTTGTAATAATTGGAAAACTCAAACTAACACTAAAACTAAAGAAAAACTCACCTCAGACAAGCAATTCGTCAAAATAAATATCACACTAAGACTATTTGTGTACTTGTAAAGGTAAATTTAAACCAAAAAAACCAAACTGAAACACTTAATTTAAAATAAAAATCTAATACAAATATCTGAATTTTAACGGCTTTGTCAAAATATTAACTTCATTATGACCCAGTCGTCACTAATGTGTCTTCAGGACAAACTGGACAGTGTGACCTGCTTCTGTTACTGCATCTGTGTGTGTGTGTGTAGTGAACTGAAGTCAGTTACACACCAATATGATTGACTGAACCCCCCCGTGTCAGACTGTACGTTAGTGTGTGTATGTGTGTGTTTACCAGACTATAAATGTCTTCAGTTTGACGTCAGACGCTGGCTGCTGTGGAATGCCGCTCTCTTGCCAAACGGACGGTTGTACACACACCCTGACACACAACGACAGTGTGTGTGTTGTAGTGGAAGGGGAGACACGTGCGTCACAGTGAAAGGCCAGAATATTTGCTTAGGTAATTTAGATGTGAGTGGCTGGACACATACACAGACACACGGGTTTGTTTATTTCCAACTCCCAGTATTTAGGTTTTTCACCAACTTTTTCATGCTGCAGCCACAGCAACCGAACCATCGAAACGGTCATAAAGCAGCCAGCTAGAACTAGACTGCCTCTGTGTGTGTGTGTGTGTGTGTGTGTGTGTGTGTGTGTGTGTGTGTGGGGAAAGCTTTGTATTTCTATGCCCATCTCTTCATTCCTCAGTATGTTGGCAGAAATACAGCATGCACTGAGCTTTACCAATGCATTTGACTCATTAATTTAACACTAATGCAGCACAAGGTGTTTCCATCCAGCTGCTTTATGTACAGTTTCAATTTGTGCATCAAACAATCAAGTGGAAATACAGAAAATTATGTAAAAAAAAAAAAACTCCAAATATGCAAATAGTAGAAGGTCAACTTGAGCTTATTGTTATGGATCTGCATATTTTAGTCAGATGTTAAAGCACAAGTGAACAACAGTTAAAAAGCCATAAAACATGGTACAAAAGCACTGATTTTATCACATAAAGGTTGATATACATGACAAATGAATATATCACTTAACATACATATGTAAAAAGATAATAGAGACCTATGGATGGAAGAATGGATGGATTCCTGTATGGATGGATGGATGATGGATTAGTGGATGGATGGACAGATGGATGGATTATGGGTGGATGGATGGAATGGGTGAGTGGATGGATGGAGGGAGGGATGATGAATGGAGGGGTGGATGAGTGGAGGGATGGATGAGGGATGTTTTTTTTTTTAAAGTGCTTGTTGCATATTTTCCTGTTACAGTCAGACATTAGCAAGAGAAAAAGTGAAACCAACCCATCCCTCCTTTAGCCGCTCTCTGTCTGAAAACTCCTGTGATTGGCCTAATTCTGTGTCTGTAGATTAACTACAGGCCGAAAACATTGGCAAGGAGTAGCTTCACAAGTGTCATGTCGTCTTAGATGACTGGATTTACAATATACTTAAAGGTCATTATGGAGTTTGTGCCCAGTAAAAGTGTGGGTGCAGCTTTAACAGACAGGACTGTAGAGGTTTTCCTTAATGACTAGTGCACACGACTGTACTGGAGCTGGACCTCCCACTCTGACACAAACCTCCAGACCTGGAATCAAACCCAGGACCAGGTTGCTGACAGCTGAAAGCATTAACCACTGCATCACTGCTCACCCAGCTTAAGCAACATTAAAGGTACAGTCAGAGCAGAAGTACTCTCAAAGGTACAGTCAATGGTACATTCAAAAGTACAAAGGTACAGTCAAAGATTCAAAGGTACAGTTAGAGCAAAGATACAGTCAAAGGTACAGTCACAGGTACAGTCAAAGGTACAGTCAGAGGCACAGTCAGCATGGTGCAGTGATCTGTGTCAAATGTCTGCCTTAGGAACAGTCATAAAACAGGGCAGGAGAGATGAAGTACTGAAGTGAGTATAGAGTCCACACCTTAAAAAAAAAAAGTTCCAATTGAAGGAGATGTTTGTGATGTACAGTTGTCGTTTACTGTACCCCAAGTAGAAAACACTGGGATACACAGACTTTATTCAATAGCCTTAATCCTTAGGGGTCTGAGCCTATTTCAGCCATTTTTGAGTACTTTTGATTTTGCCTTTATATACTATATAAAGAAATGTTTACTATACCCATGTTTGATATCATTTTTTTTTTTCAGCACAACTTCATCTGTATCATCTGCCTATTATTTTTTTCACTTTGACCTACTGTATTAACATAAAAGGCCAAATAACACACAAAAAATATCAAATCCGATTTGAAATTTTTTTTTATTATTTATTGCATAAATAACAAAGATGCTTAACGAACCTTTTCAAAGACCTTAAAAGTGAATATTGGTTCCAAATATTAGGTACATAAAATTAAAATAGTAATAAATTAAAACTATACTCAAATATTTGACATAAAAGCATATCTTTACAGTTTCTCACCCACCCAGTCCGCATCCGGTTCAGGTGGGAGTTATCCTCACCCTTACCTGCGATGCTAATGCAGTCTGTGGATTAGAATCCGCAGATTTGGCCATTTTTTTCTGTTTTGAAAAAGGACAAAAAAATGATGAAGATGTGATCAGAAATATAAGCCCCCCCCCACCTCCACCTCATTTTCATACTTTTATTCACGTTTGTTTGCTCCGGTTTCAAAACCTCATATCTCCAGTTGTATTTGCTCTAGCAATGTCAGATAAGAAGCGGGAGAGTGTTTCAAGTCCGCACTTTCAAATGCAATTGTCCACAGTGGTCTACGTGATCGACTTCTGATGACATGTTGAAAATGTCATGTGATTCAGTCATGGGGCCGTGACCATGGAGCCTTAAGGGTTAATGTGACTGTGGATTAAAGACAGAGTCGGCAAATAAAATGGAAATGTTCAGACATGTGGGGATCAGTAATGGGGTTCAGTTTTGTTTTAAATACCCTGTTATTTGGGAAATACATGCCCCCATGTATGTCGAGTTGCAGAAAAACCAACTTTGGGTGAAAGAGCTCAGCTGACATCATTCAGCTCCTTAACAGCTCAGTTGTATTAAATATTAAATCCAACTAGTGATTAGTGAATTTGCAAAACATTTGGATTGGAAGTTTTCTTTATTTTCTGTGTCAGGGTTGAGGTCAAAGGTCATGTCTGGGCTAAAGACACTTTAGATTTAAAATAATGATATCTTTCCTCCTGTAGCACAACACAAGCCTCAATTACTCAGCTAATTAGCTTAGCATCATTGTGGATGTTGGTGTTTGATTGGCTTAGAACCCACGTGGGACACTAAGTTAGCAGTTTTATCCCAGTCTCACCTGGGGTAAATAAGGCAAGACGACATGCAGGAGGGAGTGTTAGAAGATAAGGGCCAAAGGTCAATCTGCAGAGTGGGTAAGCCCCAATTAAAGTCTCTGCTGGATAGTGGACAGGAAACTTCCACAGCATATTGCACTTGTGTGTTTTCCAGGAAGTAGTTTGACCCTGTTGAAGAGGTTAAGGTTAGGGGTGATGGGTGGGTGATGGACGGTAGATGCTTCTAGGTACTGATGTGCAGAGCCGCTGCCCCCCCCCACCACCACCACCACCACACTTTTTCTGTCCTGACCTGTTTGTCTTTGGCAGGGTGTTAATGTGTAGGATCCTAATCCTGGCTGCCCCACTAGGAACCAACTGAAGAAAATAGTTGAAAAGACGTCAGACAGACTCACTTACTCACTGTCTCAGAATATATACGGTGATCAGTGTAAGCTGATTGGAGCGGCTAAGCTGATTGGATGCTTCCGATCTGAGTGCTGCTGAGTGTTAGCATCACGGCTTGTGCATGAATACTATAAAACCAGCACCGAAAACCTGTGATGAAGGAGTCCGGTTTTATACAGGGATCCAAATGTCCACCCATGCCCGGGTGAAGTGTGACAATTCTCAAAATGCATTTGTTGTATATAAACGTCAATATCAACCTCAAGTGTAGTTCTTGCACTCGTCGTGTAATTCCAGTTAAACCAAATATATTCTGAAACTTCTTTCGCAGCTTTATTCAAATTGAAAAGACTTGACTTTGTATGAGGAAGTCTGGAGTGGCAGAAGTATGTTGGAGTAGTCCAGGCCATGTACCAGAGTGGTAGGACAGTGGTGCGGTGGACTGGAGGTAGGACAGAGGGGTGCAAGGTGGAGGTGGGAGTGCATCAGGGTTCTACTCTGGGCCCCTTGTGGTTTGCTATAGTGATGGACAGACTGACAGATGAGGTTAGACAGGATTGTCCATGGACTATGATGTTTGCAGATGACATTATGATCTGTGGTGAGAGCAGGGAGCAGGCGGAGGAAAACCTAGAGAGATGGACGTTTGGTCTGGAAAGGAGAAGGACAAAGATATGTGGTGGAAGAGAGGAACCAAAGTGGACCGGTGGAGTTACAGGGAGCAGAGATAAAGAAGGTGGAGGATTTGAGGTACTTAGGATCAACAGTCCAGAGCAATGGTGAATGTGGAAACAAGGTGAAGAAGTGTGTGTAAGCAGGTTGGAATTGGCAGGGGTGCATGCATTGTTCAGTTGGGGGGTGTACGCATGCCTCACAATAGGTACCCGGAAAGTGAAACTTAACACTAATTCCTCTACGTCTCCCACTGCTGTGAAGCTCATACCTCCTAAAACTTCACAAACTTTCATTTGAAGAGGCAGGACGTTTGTTTATGGGGTCATTGCCCCCTACAACTGCCCCTGAGGCCTGTTATGTATTATACATATGTATAATAAGTCTAATGCTACAGTGATGATTTTTTTGTAACAAATGTATGTAGTGGCAGCAAGGATTTTGCCACGGTGCTGCGCCACAGGAAAACCTTACTAGCAGAAATGCTGAGGTGTGTTGTGTGAAAAGAATGTTGGCAAGAATGAAAGGAAAGGTGTAGAAGACAGTGGAGAGATCAGCCATGTTGGATGGTTTAGAGACAGTGGACCTGAGGAAAAGACAGGAGGCAGAGCTGGAGGGAGCAGAGGTTCAGATGATCAGGTTCTCTTTGGGAGGGACCAGGATGGATTGGATCAGGAATGAGTACATCAGAGGAACAGCACATGGTAGATGTTTGGGAGAAAAAGTAGGAGACAGCAGACTGAGATGGTTCGGACATGTACAGAGGAGGGATAGTCAATATATTGGTAGAACAATGATGAGGCTGGAACTGCCAGGCAGGAGGTCGAGAGGAAGGCTCAAGACCACATTTATGGATGGAGTCAAAGAGGACATGAAGGTAGTTGGTGTGAGAGAAGAGGATGGAGAGGATAGGGTTAATTGGAGGAAGATGATTGGCTATGGCCACGCCTGAAGGGAACAGCCCAAGGGAAAAGAAGAAGAAGAAGAGTCAAATGGAAAGACTGTGATTGTTTTCATTGTGTAAGACTGTCTGATATGATTTAGCCTGTTAGACACACACTTTGAGATGTTAGTGAGCGATAGGATCTGTGACCCAGCAGCCACAGTCATGGATGGATCAGATGTTCATACTTCACTACCTTGCAGTCTGAAGACATGGTCCCTTTGTTGGAGGTGACTCACCGACCAAACCTGAACATCTGGAGTCTGTCACAGACAACACATCCATACCTGACTGAACACTGTCCATGATGTACCTCATAAAGCATTACAGGCATGTTCTTCTTTTGTCCATTGGCGGATCACAGTTAGTGCCACTGGTGTATTCCAGGGCAGCTTGGACTGTCTGCGCTCTTCTGGTGGAAAAATGTCTCTTTTTCCAACCAAAATCTATCATTGGTGTCATTTACCTGTGATTGAGTTTGATGATGAACAGGGGGCGAGGTCTTTTTTGGTAAAGTATCAACAGTCCCTCTAATGGGACTGGTGGCATATGTAACTTCCAGTCTTTGGCCAGTTAAAAGCAGAGAATTGGAAAGCTATTTTCATATGTTTCAATAAACCTGGGAAAAACCAACTTGATATTGACGTGAGTGAAGTATCAGAACAAAAAATTAGAAAATAAAAAAAAAAAATAGCATAGCTTTGTAGTCTGAAACATTTAAGTATGCTAAAGTTAGGTAGAACGTGGCTACAGATGTGAACAATATATTTGCAGAAAATGGCTTTGAAAAATAACAGTTTAAACTCCTGTCCATGTCCACCAACAGATGAGTAATTCCATCCATGGTCCATAAACTGGTGGTCATGTGGTTGTGCTGTCAACACATGACAACACATGAAACACACAATATATGTGCATGAATTCATTGGCCAATCCTTATCACAGCTTTAAGGAAGATCAGCAGCAAGTTGGCTTTACTGTGGTTTGTTGAAACATCAGCAAATGACAAGGAAATTTGTATTTACTTCAAGTCACATTAGAGGGACTTTTCAAAACAGCCAAAGGAAGCCCCACCCCTGCTAACCATCAAACACAACCCAAAGAGGAGAGGATGTAAAAAAGAATCACATCTCCAATGACAGAAGGGATGAAGATGAGCAGAAACAGTGGCTTCACTGCAGTCAACAAGTGTATTAACCCTGTAACGCCGAACTTATCATCTTTGATACATGAGTTTTGAAGCCCCCTACATGATCAGTGTAATATTTTTGTCTTGAAAAACCTGGTGTATACAATTAGAGACATGCAATGGACGGATAATCCACCAGGGGAGGCCTTTCCAGTGACACTACAAGACTGTCAGGAGGCAGAACTTTACCAATTTTTCAAAGGAATTACCAGTTTGGTAGACATGTTTGTTTATGTTTTTGTTTGTTCAAAAATAATAATATTTGAGCATTGAGACCTGACGGATTAAATATGATACAAAATTGGGGGCGGCCATGGCTTTGGGGGCGGCCATGGCTCAGGTGGTAGAGCAGGTCGTCCAATAACCGAAGGGTTGGCGGTTCGAATCCCGCTCTGTCCCAGTC
>JAPQRP010000030.1:12234005-12245165 GCA_037367295.1 Apogon hyalosoma | reverse complement strand
AAAAATCTTTTCAAATAAACAACTTTGTATTGTATTTTCACTAACAGTTTTTTTATGTTGCAATTTTACAACTTTTTCGTGTTAATTCTACGGTCATTTTTTACAGTGTGTTACTCATCTCGTGAGCAACATATACAAAATAAACACCTGAGCAAATCATTTTCTGGACATTACACCACATGTTTGGACTGTGTGTTTGTAATGGTGCTAAGTATACATTATCCTCTTAAAAAAGTGTGTATAACCAAAGCACATAATGCAGAAGAGTTTTCATATTTTAGCAAAAAATTGTCAGTCATACGACACATTGTGCTAAATAACCAGCCACATTATTAATTTTCTAGGTTTTTGTTTTTATTTCTCATTAACAAATGAAATGTACAGATAATAAACATACTCTAATTGTATAATTTCATAAATGCAGCAAAACATTTGCCTCATTCTAGATGTTCTGAAAATACAAAGTAAAAAAAATACTATAGCCACCATTTGGTAAAATAAGTCAATTAATTTAGAAATATTCAAAGTATTCCAATACATATATTTCCAATAGTAAAATTATTCAAAATGTAACTGCAGTTTCATTATGTAACGTGTGTTTTTTTTTTTTAATGTGAATATGCAAACTTCTACAGTTTTGACAAATACAGTTAGGTACTGGAAATGACATACATTTTCCCATAATGCACAAATTTACCTACTAGCTGTGAAATGTTTTTGGGATGATACTGTAGATTTAACTGTATTTTATTGTTTAAAAAAAAAACAGCATAATATTCTCATTTTATTTTTATTCTGAGGAACATACAAAGCAAACAATGACTATATGATTAAGTTACAGCATTTATTTTCAATGCAACATTTGCAATGGTTGTAAGGTTGATTTTAGAGCATGTTTTTAAATGTTTCTCTTTTTTTTTCACTTATTTTGCAGTAGCCGTGTACATTGGTGATATGAAATACTGTACCTCCTTGAACTCCTGGATCTGGGACTGTTCAAACATGGAGAAGACATTAGAGCAGGACTTCTGTCCTGCCCTCTGTCGCTTATTGGAGGCTTTCTTACTGGCCTGAGATCAGGAGCACAGAAACATGGAATAAACGTTCATACAAATATACTGATGCTCTAAGCTGCTTCCACTTTTATACTAATATAACCCAAACTGCAACCTTCACACCTTTTTTTCTTGTTTTTTTTTTTTTTTTTTTTACAAAATAATCTGCACAAGACAACACAAAATAATGGTTTTTATAGTATTTGAAAGAAAATACAAAGTGTTCTTTCAGACTTACCATGTCTCTGTGCTGGTAGGAGGACTGTCCTGGGGAAGTCCTGGGGTGGGTTTTATGTATCAGCCATGTTATCTGCTGCCATCCTATAATAGCCCACAGTGGACACCGCAGAGTCCCTTACATGGGCATGGCCACAAACCTGATAAGAGCTGAAGCACACAGGATTCCTCTGGACTGGAAAATGCAGATATGAGGCCCAGTGACAGATGGAGGAAGGAGACAGGAGTCAAAGTGACCTCTGACGAGTCCACAGAGGTCTACATGGAGTCACTGACTCCCCTTCAGATTGACTATTTTTTCTACAGAAATACAATGGTAAGCACATTAGTGACTTTGTGATCCTTGTTTATGTGATGTAATAAGATAAAAAATGAAAAAGAAAAATCACAGATACACACACACACACACACAAGGTAAAAATGATGTGAAAGGAATCATGACAAAAACATTGAAAAAGATGTGACAAGATGAGAAATTCCTGGCAGGTTTATTGGTGGATGAGCCAGTGAAAATGTGGATATTATGATAGTTCTAGTGTTTTTGTAAAATTGGGTTGATAGGAGACATGAAATTGTTACTTTGGGAATTGAGCTGAAAAGGTTTGGGAACTACTTCGAACTTTTATCACTGCTCAGTATTTATGTTTGTGATTTTTTTTGTTTGTTTTTGTTTGTTTTCTTTCTTTTACTTTTTATTATCTCTGTTTTTAGCATTTGTCCCTGTTCTGTGGCTCTTCTGCCATGTCCCATGGAACCTTAATGCAGTGACAAATATTTTTGGATGCTGTTTGAATTATGTCACCATTTACAAATGATGTTTGTCAGTTCGACAATTTCACAAGTCAAGAAAGACTAAGCAATACTCCATACCAGCGGTAACCATTTTTCCTTGGAAACCCCCCCCCCCCACACACACACACACACACACACACACACACACTTCCTCTCTCTATATATTAAATACAATTTATTTCCATGAATTGATCAGGACTATTTTAAGGAAAACTAACTTTAAAAAAATCTATTTGGTCTTATTGTTCAAGCTGCACAATACAACTGAATTAATTGTGCGTTGTAAAAAGTCCCAGGTTTGTTTGAACAAAGAAATTAAATGACGATTAAGCACCACTATTAATAATTGCTCCTCTCATTCTCTACCCATGTTTGGATGTTTTTACATCATAAATGGAATGTTAACACACTGGGGACTATGAACAAAATCACAGTGTTATTCAGCCTCATTACATCTCATTTTTAACTGTTCAGAACTTTGGTAAAATCAGCAAAATATAAAACAAAGATCATGAACACAAAGTATAATAATTTATAATGAAGCAATTTTATTTATAGTTCACAAATCACATTTCATGATACATCTATAAAAAACTGCAGTCTATGGCCTAACACACCGAGTTTTAAAAAACAGAAACATTGCATTGAACCAGAAGTTACTACACAAACAAAGCAATGGACTGATGTTATGGTTACAACAGCACTTATAAAAAATAATACTTAAGTTGTACATAAACCACTTTATAGCTTATATTACACTATGATCAATAATACAACAGCCATTTTAAAATAGGCCAGTCCATCCCCACTATATCACTATCAACTGGAAGTGATATAAAAAAAATCAGCTGTTCTACTGCCTGATGTATCTGATGCAAAAGGAAACTTATTCGACAACTTCAGAAACTTTTTCAAACTGCCACTAGTTGATGTTTTACACTAATTCTACCAAACCGAGACTAGAGGATTTTTGTACATTCCGTCTGTACATTAGAGGAGCGGTGAGGATGCATCCGCCCACACACCAGCCTGAGACCACACCTCTTTCATTCTCAGAGTTCATTCTGGCTCTTTCCACCGCCGTCCAGCCAGATGAAGACTGCTCAGTCCACACTTCAGCGCCCTTCACTGTGTCAGCATGCAAGCCGCCATCTTACAGGCCACGGCAGAGATCAGAGCTGCCCCGCGGCCGCTGCCCTCCTCCGACTCGATGAAGGTGATCTCGCAGTGAGGCGTCAGCTCCCTCACCACTTTGTGGAACCTGTCACGGAAACTGAGACACAAACAGTAGTTTAATCCTGCCGTCATGAGCTACAGGAATGATGGTTAAAACCAGTTACAGTCTCCAGAATTGCACACGAATGCCCTCTTGTATCCACTGGAGGGCTGAAAAAACATTTTTGATACAACAAATGAAAATAACCTTTGACCTTTTCAACATGAAGGAGAGCAACAAGGGATTCATGGCCAATGATAAACTGTTCTTTTATTGACGTTCTGCTGCTGTTAACTGATGATTTTTGTGATAGTGTTTATTATATAGTTACAGGATGGTAGAGGTTTATAGTATTATTATAGTACTAACAGCTGCAGTAGTAGTATATCCGCCGTTAGTACTTGTATTTGGAGTTGTAGTATTAGCAGTTATGAGTAATTGTACTAGTTATTGGTAGTTATACTAGTAACAGCAGTTCTAGTTTGTAACAGTTACAGTTCAGTTTGTTGTGTATCCATGTGTCTCCCCCTATTTGCCCCCTACTATCCCCTCCCCCAATCTCTCTCTCTCTCTCTCTCCCCCTCTCTCTTTAACCCTTTAACTGGTCCTGTCAGTGGTCCGTCCTCCACAGTCGGGGTCTGCTCCAGGTTTCTGCCTGTTAAAGGTACTTTTTCCTTCCACTGTCACTAAGCGTTTACTCCTGGAGGATTCTGTTGGTGTCTGTGAATGTGTTTAAGAGTCTGGTTTAGACCAGCTCTAAATGGAAAGTGTCATGTCATGAGATAACGTTTGTTGTGATTTCGCACTATATGACTAAAATTTGATTTGATTTGATTAATACAATGAGTCTTCTTCTCTTGTAGGGGATAGTTAGTGTCCTTTTCCCAACAGTTTACTATGTTAGAGCTGCCTATAAGGGACATTTTTCTATAAACATTGCTCACTGCTGCTGACATTGCTCAGGTCACATTGATAGGACATGACTTAAGAACAAACATGACGCCTGGATATTGGAAATGTGAAACTTAACAGTATCACAGTGAAAGGTTAGACTTGAAAGTATACTGAGCTCAGTGTTTGCGGTCACAAAGATGTCAAGCTCTGTATATAAAAAAATCTAGTCAGTTATTTACTGTCTCTTGATGTCTTCTCTAGTCAGATGTCTCGATTCTGACTTGTTCTCAGCTGCTTTTAGAGGATGCAAATAGTATACCCATGAAGATGAGCATGTCCAGCTGACTGTGATTCTTGTCTGAATGCAGCTAGCTATCACATGATGTGATTGGAAGTTGCAGAGGTCAACACATGGTCATCTGTAGTCAGCTGACGGGCTGAACCCACTCTCTGATAACAGGCCAGACGGGCAAAGGACAGGAAAAGCATGACCTGGCAAACAACACGTGACCCTGACAGAGATCTTTGTCTGTTCGCCCTTGTTTGTCCCTTTAACTCTCTCAGACTGTTTTTGTCAGTAGCCTTTGAAGTGATGCATGCTTGGCCATCCTTCTGTTCCTTCCACAATACTGAAGCTCCATGCTCCACAGGGTTTTGTGAATAATAGATTACCTGGTGTTAGGGTCTACGGGGCTATCTAGAGTTTCTTCCCTTTAGTTTTATTCACATCTTAGTACCAGAACTAATATTGTGGCTTCTACAGCGTTTTTTTGCTCATACAATGTCTACAAATTACACTCAGAAACATCATTTAATCAGGTCAGGGCAATCTGACAGATTTTGTATGACTCAGCTAGTGTGAGACACAAAAATATCGACTGAATGGAAAAATGTGACTCAACCCTCTTTTTCAACCCTACTCACATTTGTTAATTTGTCTGGAGCATATAAACACTATGGATTCATTTTTAACCACGCATGGATTCACTTTGTTTCATGGTGGACCAAACTATCTAAAAACTAAGAAAGAATAAATTATCAGTTGCAGCAGTACCCCACTTAAGTTATAACATCAGATTTATTTCTGCCGCACCATAAACTCACATTGAGAGTGTGATGCAGTATTAACTTACCCTTTTAAAGTGGTTGCATTTTTTAGAGTAGTCTATCAACCCCTTTCTTATCCTCCATTGATTCTGTACTATACACCACAGTGATTTAAGTCAACAACAATTATATAAATAAATAAATAAATAAATAAATAATGTTATTATCATAACCAGCTCTCTTTGCCTGTGGAGTCCTCCATGTTAAATATGAATACATGTTTTTGTTCACTACTTTTTAACAGTATAGCACATCAAAAAATGTATCTTCTTAGCTAGCTGGTAAACAGTCTAACTTGTTAGCTATGGTTACTAATGCAGCGTAGCAATTAACAATTAACAAATTGTAGCTTTAATTTAGGCAAGCATTTTAATTTCTTTAGTAGATCATTAAACTTGTTTACCAAACAGATTAACTTTTAATTGTGCTACAGAATTTCTCTTTATTTGAAATCAGGTTTGAATCATTTGAAACCTACTTCCTATTAGAACTAATCTTAGATTAATTTAATCCACTGTTTATTGGACTGATTCCACCTGGCCTGTACGGACCATCCTCAACACATGCCGCACCTAAAAAAACACATTTAGCTTATATACATTGACAAGTGCTGCTGCTAGTGTTGCGGATTATTCTGTTGTGTGATAAACTTGCTGAAACACAGTTACCAGTCTTTAAAATTACTGTATGTTGCTTTAATCTTGTTAAAGTAATTTGCTCTATCAACCATTTTATCCTATCAGCAGAGCTCTAATCCTCAGATTATAAAAGTAGCCTAATACACAGTCACTGAGTAGTTTATTCTATTCTGCCGCTCCCCTCTCACAATAGGGGAGAAAAAAAACTTCTTCACTCCTTTTCTTCCTTGTTGCTACCGCTTTTCCCTCCCTTTTCCTTCTTCCTCGCCTCCTCTTTTTTCCCACTCCCTCCTCCTCAGCCGAGTGTTGGCAGCGGTCCAGGGGAAGCCTTGCTCTGGAGGTCTTCCCTCCTTGGCAGAGCTCCCAGTATGTTTGTGTGTGTGTGTGTGTGTGTGTGTGTGTAGTTTTAGAGCTCTCTCATAATCACTGCCATTCAGCACCTCGCCGGAGTGTGTCCATGTTTACATGAGAGGGGTCAGGGAGCAGGCAACAACTCTCTCTCTCCTCTTTCATTCCTGCGAACACACCGAAACATACTAACACAGACACACACAAAAATGCACAAACAGAGGTCAAAGAAGAAATAAGGCACAATAAGTATATGTTTCACTCTGAAACTCCCATCTCTGATCGCAATTAACAAGGTGAAAAGTTATTTGTTATAGACAAATGTCCTGGAAATTACCTAATTTACTCTGTCAAAAAACCTTACATTTTCCTTTTCCTCTCCTTCCTTACTGGCTACATAGATAAAAGTAGTTCCTTTATGTTGTATAATGGGACACTTCAGGCTGAACTACTCTAAATCATCAGTGCAAGTAACCATGGCAACAGCACTTCTACTCCATTCACCTCTCACTGGTGAAGCAGTCTGAGGCAAGGGTTAAACTGACTATACCAACTTTAAAGGATCATTTCACTTTAATGAAACATGGGTATTATTCTGTTTGCTTTGGGCATCATTTGGCTCAGTAATAAAAATTTAATATGTGTCACTAAAAGCGTGACAGCAGTGCATAGAAGACAAGACGGGAGGCATCATACAGGTCTTAAACAGACATCTGGAAACTGCAAAGTTATAACCTACATGTGTCAGTTGTAGACATATATTACATTTTAGAGACCTGTTTATTGGTTTTGCTTTAATCTGCCATGCTTGTAACTGGGAAAACACTACATACATTTGCAGCAAGGAGTTATTATGGCAAATATGTGTGCTAGAATGGTTCAGTTTAAAAAAACTGCATTAAAAATTTTATCAAACGTGAATAGTTCAGTCTGGAATTGAACTGATGAGTTTTGTGCTGAATTACAACAAACTTAATACTTGATGTAATAATTTGAAATTGAATTGAAAACTATTGTTGATCTGAAGTGAAAGTTCACCTCCCTGTGTACTGTATTTCCACTCATGTGCTCGCAGGTGTGTGAACCGAACCAAAACTTGAATTGCAAAAACTGATTGTGGAAGTAAATAAGTAGGTAGCTGCTTTCACTGAGGTATAAATGCAATCTCAGAGTAATTTCCACATACGATCTCAATTACCTATGTCATATATTAATTTCAAAGATTCAAATCTGTTTGCATTCTTACATGAAGTTTGTGTTGGAGTCTAACTTGGTCTGGGGGCTGGTTGATGGTGGATATTAGATAACTCATTTTCTAAACTAATGATAGCTAGCATTGTACACAGTTGCTGTTGTAGAACAGCAAAAGAAAAGCACTGAAGAATGAATGGACAAGGTTTTTTCCAGGAACAAAACCTGGCCTTATAAACTGAACTGAGTTCTATACGAGCATTTAGCTCCCAGGACAAACATAGACTGTAGCATAAGGTTCACATAAGCACACAAATGCACATGGTCCAGACTGAACCTTTAAGTTTATAGGAATTTGCAAACAATATTATACAGCAATGTTATACAAACTAGTGCATTGACCCATGGGGAACCACAGGTTGTAGATGGGGTAGTTTTTATGCCGGGGAGAGCAGACTTTTGGAAAAAAATGTTAGCCTATATTTTATAAGTACTGACAAAAGTTGTTTGGTAAATCATTCTTTAAAATCTAACAACAATGGATATATTAATACCGACATCTAGGGACTGAAGTTAGTAAATGCGTTGTTCCTGTTTTTAACTTCATCTCCCGTCATGTAGCATGGTACTGCGCTTCCCATCAACCGTCATCCACTGATCACACCCATTGTCTACTGACGTGCAAGGCTGCTTCCTGTCCCTCCCACTGGCAACTGCTTAGCAACGTGAATTGAATCAGGCCCTCCTGGCTTTAAAAAAGGGAATTTTAAAGAAAAAATATATTTGATGTCAAGATGGGACTATTCTTCAACTGTAGGTACCATATTGGCCAGTTAAAAATGTCTCAGTTTCTCAGAACTGTGCAGATACACAGACAGACAGATGAGCCCTTCCAGGATTATGATATAGATTTTTTGTCATTTTACATATTTCTGCACATACGCAATATTTCATAATTTTAATTTTTTAATTTCTTGAGATAATATGATGACTGTAAAATTATATGTTTTCCATTGCATATCCTATAGCCTTTAAATGTAGTTTAACTAAATTTTTTACTGTGAAATTCCCTATTAAAGAGACAATAAAATAAGTTTTAGATCAATCAAATAGTTAAATAATTTTCAAATCAATATATTTTTTCTCAACTTATTAATTTATTTACTAAATAGTTATTTGATCAAGACCCTCATATAATAATAATCATATTGACAATAATAATTTATTATGACCAGCTTGTTGCAAATTATCCCCCACATAATGATGCATAATTATCTTTGAAACATGTCTGACTATATGAGCATGTGATTTTTTTTTTTCTTCACAACCTGCACAGTGCTAATCTACATGTCAGTCATATCTATCTTAAGCAGGTTGGTTTTGTCTGGGAACCCACTGTCAATTAAAATATACTAGGACATAATGAGGCTGTAGTCTGTTGGAAATGCCTTGAGCGATGTTACGTACAAGAAAACTGAGCAGAACACAAAGAGAAATTAGTTCTTGAAACATTCTTGAAATGTAATGTTTGAACTGAATTGTGAGCACATGAACACCTTTTCATCAGCTTAATTTCTCCTTAACAAACTGTACCAATCTAATGATAAATGTGCAAATGATAATGCAAAAAAGACATCTTTTTGTTTTGTTTTGGCAGAAGATTTACAGCTCAAAGAAGGCCGACCTGTAGCACAGGTTGGAAAATGCAGTCTTGTTTCACTCACACTGACAGCTACTGTAAAGAAGTAATTGTCTTTGCACCAAAGACTCCCCTGGCATGGTGGAATGTGGCTCGTTCTCTCTTGGTCTGTGTGTTTTCTTTCTCTCTGTAATCTGTTATTTTTTTCTCTGTCTCTAATAGCTACCCTCAGCCTCTTCCCCCTGAGGGCATGTGTGTCATTCCCTTTATATTTGCATGTTAGGAGTGGGTGTGTGAGCAGTTCAACTGACTGTTTGAATCTCAAACAGCCTTGGGATACACGAGTCATCACTGGATGGCAATTGTGCATCTCAGAAGAGATGATGAAACACCTTCAGCTGTGACACCGGCTACCTTTGGGGCTGTCCAAACACAATTACCATTTTACAGTGTTAGAGACTTAATATTCATGATCCCAGTAACTGACTTTTGTGTGTGCTTTTATTAACTGCTGCAGGACCAGAGATGCCCCCATGCCTGCCAGTAGGAAGTGTTTCTGGGTATGTGTCTGTCTGTGTGTGTCTATACATGTATGTGTGCAAACATGTGCCTGAGGTGAGATGAACACTTACATCCACCACGTGAGACAGATAAGACACACAGAAAGACACCCAGATAAAAAGGCAGTAATAAGGCTAGCTGAAAAAATGAGAATACACTTGAAACGTAACAGTTTAATTGCTCTTTAGCAAATGCATGATTTTCTATTCGTTTTGATAAGAACAGTAACACAAAACATGTTGAAAAAAGAAAAGAAAAAGAAAGAATAAATAAAACTGAGGGACAAGTAATTTATAATGATTAAGTCAGTGACGTGCGATCGGGAAGGCAGATGATATAATCAAATAAATGTTGATATTTGTCCGATGATCTGTACTTATAGTATTATTTTCAGAGTGATTATATTTTTCCATTCAAAATTACGGAATCTCAGCATTTCCCGTTCAAATAGAGGGAAGAAACGCACTAACGAATGCCTTATGAACTACGTAAGAACAATGCACGACGTTCATGGATCAGGAGGCCTTTCCAGAACGTACATGTTCCTGCGGTGGCCACAAGTAGATCACAAGAACACATTACGGTGTTAGTAGGGGTCCCTTAACGGCGTTCACACGAACGAACACACAGACAGAGATTTGCATGGCGTTCTTAAGGTAGACGTAAGGTGCAGTGTGGCAGTAGTGTGACATTCATGCAGCATTCGTGGCGTTCCAACAAACTGTCAAGACAGAGTGAATGACTGGACTCAAACGCATGGTACAGAACATATAAAGAATAACTTGTTTTATTAACAGAAAAATAAACTTGAAAAAACAACAGAAAACCTGCAGAGATAATGCATAGTCCACAGTACCCGTGTGATGAGGATCACGGTGATGGCGAGAATGTGCGTGACGGACGGTTAGTGTTTTTAACCCTCACTTTCCTCTATTATTCTTGTGTGTCTTTGTTTTCTTCTAAAACCTAACCTTCTATTTCACATTTCTTAATTTGATGTCTTATTATGACTCCTAACTTCTAACAGTTCGGGTCAGTTTTCCTGAATATGTTTAAGGAATGCTGTTTCAGCACCACAGACAGCACACGATCCCAAACATAAAACGCACATTGTAAAAGGGTTAAAGTGAAAACAGGTTTAACATAGTTTAATGTCTGAAAAGAACATCAATCATCACCAAATCATGGTGGACATCTCTAACGCTGGGATAGGCTCCAGCGCCTCCGCGACCATCTGGAGGATAAAGCAGTTCAGAAAATGAATGAATGAATGAATGAATGAATGAATGAATGAATGAATGAATGAATGAATGAATGAATGAATGAATGAATGAATTGGGTGACACGGTGGTGCAGTGGGTAGCACTTGTGCCTCACAGCAAGAAGGTCCTGGGTTCGATTCCACCACCAGTCGATGGGGGTGGGACCTTTCTGTGTGGAGTTTGCATGTTCTCCCCATGTCTGCGTGGGTTCTCTCCGGGT
>JAPQRP010000030.1:12203098-12219007 GCA_037367295.1 Apogon hyalosoma | reverse complement strand
TTTATTTTCATGACTATTTCCATTGTAGATTCTCACTGAAAGCATCAAAACTATGAATGAACACAGATGGAATTACAGTATGTGGTTAAAGTGTGACATAACTCAAAGCATGTTTTATATTTTAGATTCTTCAAAATAGCCACATTGTGCTTTTATTACTGCTTTGCACATTCTCTACATTCTCTGGATGAGCTTCATGAGGTAGACACCTAAAATGTTTTCCAACAGTCTAGAAGGAGTTCCCAGTGATGCTGAGCACTTGATGGCCATCTGCGGTCCATCTCATGTCATATAAAACAGAAGGTGAGTCCAAACTTTTGACTTGTAGTATATACTATCAGTATATATATAGTAAATAAAATGGTGTGCATGTGTATAGCATTTTATCTTGGGTATGGAAAGAGCTGTCTTAGAATAGGTGAGATATCATTTCCTGTTGCATGGTCATCTTTTTGTCACTCTCTAATGGAAATAATTTACAATGTAATGCAAAAAAAAATAAATAAATAAAAATAAAAACATTCAAATAAAAGAAAAATTGCATCATATTAAAAATTATTTTATATTGCAGTAATTAGAGAAATGTGTGCCTTTCAACCGTACCGACAGATAGGAAAAACAAGCATTATGCCGTTATCATGGTTGGACTGGACATGTACATATTCACCATTTCAACTGTCAGGCATACATATAGAAAATGACCCCTTTTAAAGACTGGAACAAAAAGGCATGAGAGGAAGCCTGGAGCAAATCCTTTCAGTGTGTTTAGGGTCATGCAGTCTAGCCTTAAGGGGAAGAGGTTCAACACACTCATGAAGAAATACAAAACGAAAATGTGCTTTGGTAGAGGAAACACTCAGAAAATGCTGAGTTTACCTTTAATCCAATGTGCATGTGAGTGTGCAAAACACCACAGTGGAGATTATTAAATCCATTTGTGTGTGTGTGTGTGTGTGTGTGTGTGTGTGTGTGTGTGTGTGTTTGTGTGTGTGTGTGTGTGTTTGTGTGTTCATCTGTCCCCTTGAGGTAGTTCATGATTTTATTGCCCGTCAACTTATTGCCACGGTGCAACTGTCCAATCGCTGGGGGTGAGACCGTAATGAAGTTGGCTTTTATTGGTTTAACAGTCAAAGTCAAGAGGCCACTTCCCAGCTGCAGCATATACTGTAGGTGTGTGTGAGCATGAGTAACAGAGAAAAAGAACCATAGAGCCAATACCTGCGTTTTATCTTTTATATACTGGTGTACATTTGTGGGGAGATTATGGGCTTCCAGGCATGCACTTGTACAAATACATTCAATAACCCATCTGATGTTGAAACACTTTAAAGCTTTATGCTACTTCATAAAATGCTTTGCCAGTTTAAGCTTTACATCTATATTTATCTCCACCAAGCAGGTTATGTGATCTGACTTAAATCATTTGGCTAAAATAACCAAATGTAAATCTAGATCTGACTGAATGCTTTATGTTCAGTGTTCATGTGTACATTTTTTTGACTGTATCCCCTGTGTCATGGTATGGATCATACCACTGATTCTAACTAATACACAACCATACTGGATATATGAATTTTCTGTCATGTCTAATTGTTTGATATGCAGTTTGTACATATTAGGGGTGCAACAATATATTTATTGTGCATTGATGGCAATGAAAGATGTCAATCTGCTGTTCTTTTTGTGATGTAACTGGTCCTCATACAAACATAATGTAGCAAAGTGGCGAAAAACTTAATTTCGGGTCAATTAACCTGTTTTTACAAATATGAAAAAGATTTGCCTGATACAACAGTGTGGATAAATGACATATATTGTAATATCTATTGTCAAAAACAAAATAAATAGAAAATAACATCAGCGATTCCTGTCCTGTCTGTCAAATAGTTTCACCACTTACACATAAGATCATTTTGTGTGCCAAGAAAGTTGCAGTTTGTGATAAATACAGTGAAGAAACATCTAGTTTTGTGTTAAGCTCTCTTATCTCAGGGAATACGCAGCTCCAACATCAAAATGGCTGCTGCCTGGGCACATTTTCTTCAAGAGAAAAAGTAGCAAAAGAGCTGAAAATCACTGCAGTCTGTTCATGTTGAAGCTGCAGAGACACGTTCAACAGCTCTGAACCAAAAGAGTCACAATAACGTGACCTTTGCAACTTCTCCATTTGTGTCTTTGTATTTGTATATTTCATAGTCTGCTGAACAGTTTTACAACTGTGACAACCATGGATTGTAAAATTACCATTTAAATGGGCAAACATCATATGTGTAAATGATGCATAATTCAAAGGAGAGCAAAAAACTACTTGTCTCTCAGTCATGACTACAATACATTTTATTCCAAAATAAGTTCCCCTCAGACTTAACCAGATGGGGCTGGACTTCAGCTCTTAATAGGCCAAATTGTCATTGTAAGAACTGGTATCAGAACCTCTCAACTTGCACATCCATATGAATAGTGTTTTTATATCCATATGTACAGTAAATACATAATATTTTATATGTATGTAACTCTAACACATCTGGGTTTGGGTTAATATTGGATGAATACATGCAGATGGTTTATATTTCTCCAGCACTAATACAAATAATATGAGTCTGGAAACTGGTAAAAAAAAAATCAATACAAAAAATCTTCTGCTTTTCTGTGTAAGAGAAATATTCAAGTAACATTTGGTTATTTGAAGCAGAAGATCTGTACTTTATACCATCACAGGTTTGCATCTCTACAATTGATAACATCAGCTTCAAATACTGTAAAAAGTCCTTGCTTTTGATTTCATCTTTTGCTGAACATGTGTGTTCTGAGGTGGCAGCTTCTTCTAATCGTTGTCATGTTTTCATGTCAAAATTGCCTTAAAATTGGATGAATGGTAAGTGTGAAATAATCTTTTGCATTTTGAGGGTTTAATGGACTGTGTTTGTCCTACATGTTAGAAGTTTCCTGTTTACAAGGAAAATGCCAGAAGTGAAGCCACTCCGTTTGAATCCTGTACATATTTTATAAAACCAAATTCTAAATGTATTCATACATTGAAACTTATAATTCAATTATCTGGCTCTTCCAGTGTAGATGGTTTTTAAGTCATTAAGAAAAATTGTAACTGTCCCCAGTCTCCCATAAACCAGTGGACTGAAATTTTAAAAGTCTAATTAGCTGCTTTTCTGACAAAAAAAAAAAAAAAGAAAAAAATGAAGCACGGCAAGAGTTCCAGTGTGGCTCTGTAAAAAATTGTACAGTTGTCGGTGGACTGCAACATCCAAAACCATTAATGTGTCCCTTTAAAAAACTGGGATGAGTCAGTTAAACTGCATTATCAGATCTGTGCCAGTAATGAGCAAAAGAGAAAAGGTCGCTTTATGGCTGGAATGCTTGTTTTTCTAAATAAGAGCCTTCGAGGGCCTTTCAAAGAGAACTGACCAATGACAGGACATGAAGAAATGCCACATCAGATGGTCTTATGACCAGCAGCCGCACTGCCGCACTAAATCAATAATCATTAACGCTGGAGCTATGTAATGTTAATGACATACATAGCATTTTCAAAGCATTACATCGAGTTACACAAAGGGAATGCTCATGTCTTTTCTGTAATCGATTGCACAAAGCTCTTCTTATGACTCATTGTGCTAATTCTTTTATAGATATAGATCATCCACAGTCCGTTTATGCTCATCTGGGGAAAATTGATATTGCTGCGGAAGCACATATTAACACTAAACAGATAAGCTCCTCATCTTTCGCCCATGTGAAATCTGGAATCCACTCACAGGTTGCAAGCCACAGCATATTTATCCTCCTGCACGTTTCCCTGCCACGCACACACAAATACAGCCAGGCACACACAAACAGTATTGCTGCCAGGCAGGGTGGAATTACCAGAGATGTGCTTCAACTTGCCCAACGACATTCCCCAGAAACCATGGCAACCTTGCGAGGTATAGCATGAGGTTTCTGTGGTGTGTTTACTTGCCTTGAAGGGTCTCCGGTGCCCATCAGCCTCTCATACAGCCTGACTGACTGACTGACTGACTGACTGCACCGGGCCTCGCTGGAGCCACTCCACATCTTTCAGAAAGCTGAATGGGGTCAAGCCTGCATGGCAACAATCTCCTCTTCCTTTGTGGTGCTCCAGGATCCTTAAAAGAAACCAGGAGGGCATAAAACTCATTCACTGATTCAAGTGCACGCACGTACGCACGCACACACACACGAACACACCTACACACACAAACACTCACAGTTTATTTTTCCTTACACACAGACGTACAAATGTAGTGGTCTCGTGGGAATGGAAGGGTAAGTGCAATGCAACCTCAGACTGACCCTTTGAATGAAGGCGCATGTATATGTGCACATCCACACGTGCACACTAGACCAAGTTTCTTTTGAACATTGTCACTGTCATACAATTTCCTGCATTCCTGAGTGTGTATAAATCCACTTGTACTGTTTCTGCCTCAGTTGAATGTCAGAATGCATTTCTATGAAGGAAAAGATACGAGATGTCATAGCACCCATTGGTTTGTGGACCTGACGCGATAAGGTTGGCATTTTAGATGTTCATATCTTGTTTTTGGTTTTTTTTGTAAGTGCAAGGCGTGGAACACAGACACTGCACACAAACACTAACCTACTGAAAACACAGACAACATCGGCTAACACAGTCATGCTTAACATCACCAAGTACTCCAGCTACTTCATAAATATCAACACAATAATTGTAATGCCAACTTTCTGTTACATACAAACACGATAATCACCACCAGCTAGCTAGGTAGCAGGCAAGTCGACAGACCATAATTCAATAGGATTTAATGCCACATTAGCTACAGTAGCTAAATTATGCTGAATATATAAATATTGTATCCTGTGATGGTCTTATTAGTGTAACTTGCCAACTTCAATTACAGCCAGTTTTCTTTTGTGATAGGGAAATTAACCTTTTTATTTCACCCACCCATCTTCAGGGTCCCTGGGCACCAACTCCAGATCCACGCCAGCACCTTGGTCAAGGGGAGAATTTGCCTAGCATACAGGTTATTGGTAATGGAAGAAACCCACATGACAATTATATATATTTGACAATTGTCTAACAGAGTATCTGATACAGACAGCAACCAGCATTCTTTATGTATGCTGTAAAGATGGAAAGACATCTTATCATGGGATTCTATGAGGAATGACTCACTTTGGAGTCAGCCTCAAGTGACTATTCAAGGGTCTACGGTATATGGGGTTTCATCGTTAGGCTCTGAAGTCAGGGCCAGGCTAAAAAATAAAACCAATGCAGTATTTTAAAATTGGAATACCTCTGACAGGTGGTGCTAAAAGGCCTATTGACTCACACTAAACTTCTTTTTTAAAATGACTGTCATCACATTTTAGCTGGGACTCATTCTTATGAAGTGCATGGGGTCTATGCCCAGTCCAGCTGTGCACCTGTGCTGTGGACTAGTCTTTGACACATTTTCTCAATGAGTAAATTAACCTTCATCTCTATCTTTAACCCTTTAAAGCGACCAGTATATTTTGATCCCTCACACTAAATGTACATAGATTCCTCTGCATGGCTGGTTAAGGGTCAGTTTACACATCTCTACCTCTCTCTTTCTCTCTCCTCAATTATTCATACACTATAACATCCTTTGGTCTGCGTAGCCAATCACAATCAGCCAGGAATGAGGAGACAAGGCTTGGGGGAGGGCATGGAGAAACTTGGGAGCGAGAGAAATGGCTGTGGGCTCGAAGAGAAGCTGCCACTCACTCCCCTCCATTATCTCCTGGAATGATCAGACTCGGAAGTATCTGATTCCTCAGGCACAAACTTTAGATGCTCCGTGTGAGTGTGTACACATGTACTCTCATTACACACAGCAGCTTCTCTCCCACCACTTTCTCTAATGCACACATACAGGCAACACTCAAGGAAGCCATCACTGAACAATACTGCCACAATTGCTGTGTAAGCATTAGCATTGTAATGGTGTGTTGAATACAGGGTCAGGCTCAGCTTTTAGGTTATTAGACATTCTATGTGCCTTAAATCTAAAAATCACCCCCTATTCACCTTTGGCTATGGAGCATTTTCCCAAGCTCTGACATATATTGGTGGAATATATTCATATGAATGTAACGTATGCTAACTGTGGGGGAAAATGCAACACTTTTTAATCAAAGGTAAAAGACATAAGGCTGAGCATTCAGCTTGTCAAGCGGGAATAGTGCAGAGGAAATTACTTGTGTTAACATCCAAATTTGTACATATGGTGAAAGAAGATCCAGAGTAGGGCTTCAACTTCAGTGTTGATAAATCCATCCATTATATGTTTGAAGTTTCCTGTAACCTTCACAAGAATTACACTGTTCAGAAAATGGATGGGTGGATGTTTGGAAGACTGTAAAATGTTTAAAAAAGGTGAGTCAAATGACCAACTGATCATCAAAATAGATGTTGATGAGTTTAGTAGTTGACTGTCGATTAATCAGTTAATCACTGCAGCTCTAGTCTGGAAGAAGAGTTTATGAAACAATGAAAACAATGAAAACATTTCATTTCAGCAGTTGTGGTGGAAAAATATGTTAAGATTAAACACAAAAACTAAGCTTTTTAAATCCAAAATATATAATGTCCTGTACTGTTCTTAAACCACAAGCCATAAATTTACTTTTTTTTTTTTAGAAAATTTATGATGTTAGTACATATCAACCAACTGAACCAGTCATTCAGCACTACTATTAAATACAGGTATTGAGAAATAGTAACTCTAAATGTTAATGTGTCACATTATCATTGCTGTATTTTCCGTAGACGACCAGGATCAATGCAGATATCTACATGCAGATGCAGACTGATAGTTGTGCTCAAAGCATTATCACATATTCATGTGAGGGACAATACAAACAGCCTAATCACTGTTACTCCCTGGGGTGCGGCTGCCAACTGACCTCCTTCCCACAATGCACTTTGTTGGCTTTAGGGCAAAGGGTGTTGCTCTGAGCCACAAGAGAGCTTTCATTCTCACACGCAGTATTTATCTTTATTTTATTCCCCCTTTCCCCCCGTCTGTCCGTTTCTGTCTCTGAACACAAAGCAAAGAAAATGAGTAAAAATAGGGATGAAAATATCATGACTCAGAGGTTACCCAATAACAGAACACACAGCAAAGGAACCGAATTCTGTCCAATTAGAGCAGGAGTCAAGGCGTAAAGGGAAGAGCAGAGGAGATGTGAAAAGTGTTAGACACAGAGCTGATAAAAGCACAGAGACAAGAAGCAAAGATTCCCAAGGGGTGGCCGGAGAGAGCAGGGTGGATCAGGGCAGCGACCATGAGCTCAAGCCCCGAGTGTCAGTGTTGCATGTCAGTCTGTGCATCTCTCAGACGCCACTGCTTCTCCACTACTGGGAGGAATAAACACACAATAAATTAAAAAGAAAAACTAGATTGTTGTCTACTGAGAGCGCATCCTTGATGTTTATAGCTGAATCCAGTTTCTGAGAAATTAGATTTAACTAAAAACATTTGCTGACATGCATTGTAGCATATCAACCAAATAACTGCCAAAATCTTTATTTTAAAGTTTTTCTTAACACATTTTTAGTTGCTACTCACAAGACGGTGCTTGTTTTTGGTTTGTTTTTTACATGAAGCTGTGATTTTAAAAAGACACAATTACCACAAAAGAAAAGGCTTCATAAAAAGCAGAGGGGATGAGAACGTTGACCAGATTATTCGCTGAGCGGCAGATAGCCTTGTCAGAGACTGCCTTGTTCACACTAATAGGGGTAGTTTTCAAAATTGGTATATTCCCCATTTTCAAAAATATCTCCATATTCCCACTACAACACTTTAATGACTGATACAAGCGCTTGGACAAAATATTGTTTCTGACAGACTTCAAACTGCAGACACTGGGGATAATATTGCACAGAGTGGATGCAGAGTCTTTTATCTATCAATAAGATGAACTGAAATGTGAAGTTAATTTAGAAACTTAAGTTAACTTAGTGTCAGTTTGCAATGTTGAAGTGTATTCTTTATATTATGTAGATTTTGCCACAACATGTGTCCTCTTCCAAATCTGTGCTGGCCTCGATCTACCACAGGTCATAAATTGATTTATACACTTATTTGACTAAACTGATGTGTCAGATGCAGGTTCACAACACAAAGTAACAATAGGCATGCACACATTGGCTGGATTTTTTTTTTATTTTTTGTTTTCCTTGCTCACATGGATGCAGATAAACTTGAGTTTTTAAAAAACCTGCACAGTAATCCAGTAAGTAATCCATGTAGTGTCGTAGCAATGTCAACATGTTTTTCATACAGTTTGTTTTAAACTTTACATTTTTTTTGCATTTCATCAACTTGAGCCATAAAAAAAACTACCAGATACTCAATAACTGTCCTTTTTTTTTTTTAACCCTTTAAATGCCAGGTTTTTAATGTAAACAAGCCACATTTTTGATGCACAAAATAAAAAATAAATAAAATAAAATAAAAAATAAATATACTGCATAAAAATTGGATTACTTTTTTTTCTTTTTTTTTTTTGCAGTCTGGCATATGACAATGAATAACAGCAGCATTAGTTCATATGCAGTGTTTTGTTTTTTGTGCTAGGTAAAATTGCTAAAATGTGTCAGTGTGCATTTTTTACTTGGTAGAAGGGTGTTAGTGTATGAGTAATTTTCCATTGTTTACAATGTGCTGATTTTAGTGTCTGGGTCAGAGTTTTAAAAATCATGCAAAAATGAACACGTTTTGAATTCTGACCTGATATAACTTGTGAAAATAATATGACCTTTGATATCATGAAGTGTAAAGTGTGCATAATATGCTCACCTGGATACCGGAAGGTTAAAGATATTTTAAAACACACTGTTAACATGTGGCAGAGAGTAGTACACATAGTACACATTAATGATTTATATGTCAGCCCTGCAGTGAACTGGTGCCATGTCCAGGGTGAACCCTGCCTTCACCCATAAGTAGCTGGGATAGGCTCCAGCGACCCCTGCAACCCTGGTGAGGATAAAGCGGGTTCAGAAGATGACTGACTGACTTATAAGAACAATACTGATGTATAATAAATATCAAATATTACTCAGTAGACCTCTACATTATATTGCCATGTTTAACATTTAAATAACTTACAGTAGTAGTTGTGATTTAGAAAATGTGAACCCCTGACAACCTGTAAATGCATTAAAGAACAGACCTTATGTACATATTTTATTTGTCTATTACTTGAACACACATGGTGTGTTTGACAGCTTTGTATCTTTGCAGCTTTGAGTTTGCCTTTACTTTACATCCTCTGTGCTTCTAATGAGAAGCGCAGCAGAAAGACGATTAATCCGAACGTCTCCTCCCATATAGACTTACTGCTTGATCTTGTGATAGTTTGACATCTTCCAAGGCTGTTTCATGCAGTCAGTGTTATTCTTTTTTAAAATATTCAGCCACATGCACTGCTTTGATTTCTATGTGGGGTCAGAAAAATCCTAATTGGAGCATAACAGGAGTATTTGCTCTATCAAAAAAAGAATGTAATACAGGTTGTCCTTTTTGAAGTCTTATTTTGACAGCCTATTTTTATTTTTTAGCCATTTCATTATTCTTTGACCTTTTAACTCGTAGCTTATAATAAAGGTTCAACAATCATGTTTTTCAATGAGCATTTGCTTCAAAGTACAGAAGACGAGGCGGTGGTTTAATTTCTGTGCATATGTGAGATGAATATTTCAGCGTGTTAATATACACATTCTGATTAACACTTGAAGTCAGCCACAAATTATAAATTAGGGGCAAGTTTTAATTTACTCACCAACAAAAGGAAATTACAATGAAAATACAAACACACACACACACATACAGAGAGAGGGGGAGAGATAAACAAATTAGTGCAAAGGAGGGCAGATTAGAGAGCAAATGAGTTTACCCAGACGCCATGATGCTGATTACTCTTTGCGTCAATACCTTTCACCTCATCATATCCGTTCAGTGTTTATGACTTGAGCAAACTGTATGACACATTACAGTCACTCTGAACGGCCGATGGGGGCCACTGAAGTGGGTGAAAAGGGGCTGCAATTAGTGGTCATAACATGATTAATTATTGTTAATGAATGTGTTGATTAATTTTTGTCTTGTTAATTAAATGTTGGGGGGAAAAAAACACATCCATCAAAATTTCTCAGAACCCAAAGTGATGTCTCCACTGATCAAAATAAATCAAATTACAACTAAGAAAAATGAACCGCCTTCGTCTAAAAGTATGACTGATGTCTATCTGACTCCAAGTGGAACTGAGAGTGGTGTTGTCAGTATCAATACAGGTACTAACAGAGGAAATTATTTAACACAGGTATGAACTGCAAATATTTACTGATTTACTGATCAGCTGTCAAGTTAATCAGCAAGTATTTTGACCTAAAACCAGTCTCCCAAATGTGCATCTAGTCCTCTGTGACACCAAATAAGACATTTACAGTTGTCATTTTGTAGACAAAACATCCAAACGATTGACAAAAGAATCAACATATTAAAATCACATAATCATTCGCTGTGAACCTAAAAAAATACACAAGTGTCATAAAATGCAATTTTCAACATCATAGGTTTGGAAAGAACAACAAATCTCAGAAATATTTGACTGAAGTGATGCGAGATGGTCCCGTGGACACACTCAAAGCTGAACTCATCTGTATAGAGCTACTATAAATATGGATTTTACTGCATACTTCATGACATATTCATTTCTTTTACTGACATTTGACTTGCATCAATTAGAATAAAAACTCTTTTTTGTACCCTTTACTATTTAACACACACTGGGATCAATGAGCTGTAGTTTGTATATGAATATGACAAGGAAGAAGAAGCAGGTTCTGTGAACTGGCAAAGACCCTGTGTTGACAAGAACTGAAGGCCATTTAGGCAAGGCAAGGCAAATGTATTTGTACAGCACAGTTCATACACAGGGCAATTCACAGTGCTTTCCAAAAATGGAAAAGAGACAAGTTAAAAACACACAATTAAACCATAATCGATAAAACTGTAAAAGAGAAGAGTGCAGATAGAGCACTTTCAGTTATACATGAACAGAACCGTTTTCAGCCTGGACTTCAATATTGTCAGAGTAGAGGCCTGTCTCACATCATCAGGAAAAGATTTAGTTTGCTCCATCGCAACAGAATTACACTGTTGTTTTCTTTCTCTGACAAATTTATTTATAACTGTTATATTTATTGGTATGAAACCTAATTTTGGATCAGTGATAACCATGATACATAGCAGCAGAGCTAAAGAATCGTATACAGAATTGCATACTGGACAAGTCACACATATTTACTACATATGTACAGTATATACTGTGTACTACCTGCTATTTTAGTGTAGTATTTCACAATGTCATATGCCATATGTGAACAGTATGTTATTGTGGTTTGCTAGATGTGGCTGTTTGGTGCAAGAGGTCTTATTGTGCTCATTTGCATGGAAATGTATCATGACTATACAGAGTATATATAATTAATGTCTTCCACTGGTTTCTGAAGTGCTGTGTTGAACTCAGTAGTTTACAATTTTATGTACAGCACTTTGTGATTTTTATCTGTGAAAAGCGCTTTATAAATAAACTTTACTTACTTATTTACTTAGGATTTGGCCATTGTCATGGTGGAGGCAGGACAGGAGTCCAGTGGTGCACAGGTTGGCTAATGCTAAATGCTAGAACACTCAGTAAAATGATCATACTCAGTAAAAATACTGATCTATTGTTTTTACAGAAATACTTCTGCACTGACATTGTTTTTGAGCTGAGGTCCCAGCCTCTTGATTATAGCAAACCGGACCATGAGAATGACATAGACCAGTTGCATGTGTCCTCTGCAGACCAGTCTAAATTTCCTGGGCTGTATATTCACATTTAAGACAGAACTCCAGTTCACTGCAGTTTCAGTTTTGTTAGATTCCCAGGCTTTTGATCATCAACCATAGGCCAGCATAAGGTAGGTCATACAATACATGTTAGATCTTGAACCTTTAAACACAAGAATTAACCCCAAAAGGAAATAATGTCAGGACCGACCAAACCCACAACTTTTTATTGTCATTTGACCAGTTGTTTAATTCACTCTCGACTTTCAAAATAGTATTGTGCAGCTTGCGCTTTTAGAATAACCCATTTTACTGCCATTCCATTTCACCATTGATATGTAGCTCATATTTTCATTTCAAGTTTTTTTTTTTTTTCAGTAGCCCAGAATGTACTTTGAAACTTTTAGAGGCTACGATAAGCATGTCTTTATACTGCTCAGACAAAATGGAAATTTCCATGACAACGATGCAGACTCCTTCTGCTTCGGATGTTTGAGTGTGTGATGAATAAAAAGCCCTTGAAATAAATCATTGAATTTGAGATATGATTGTCATTTTGCATGCTTTGGGCAAGTGTTTCAAAATGGCACAAAGATCACTTATTGTCAGATTAATTTATGCAAATGGTTGGTTTGGTTTTACACACGATTCAAACTATTAGCTATCCTCCTTATATGCCCCATAAAGAGACTGCAGAAAATGCAATAGTTTTTACAGATGTCAGGAAAAGTTTAACCAAAGCCACTCTGATGTCTTTTAAAGAAAACTGCAGAATCACATACAAGATAAAGAGAAAAAAAACTCTTCCATTCTGAGAGGACAAAAAACTGAGTGTACTTCTAAAGAGTCAACCCGTCTTTAATTCTAATTAGCTCTGAGATGGGATAATGATGATAATGAGTATGATTACCAAAATGGACTATTGGAGCACGATAATCTAAACTGTCCATCACAAAGAGAAAAAAAAGGATCTATGCATTTTTCTGTGTGTGTTGCAGCTTACAGTAGTACTCTGTAAATGAACTGGCATTAGCATGCTCTGAAAGGAGCGGAGTCGGGGTTGAAGGGAGCAGGTGAAAATCTCACTTTGAATCATTTCCCCTCCCGGTCTCGGCCATTGTTCCTGTCCTCACACATGGCAGAGGCAGAGAGAAAGGATCCTATTATTCCAGCCCAAGCCTGTTCTCCTCGTTTATCGTTTAAAGAGGGGGAAGAGAGAGGGCGAATATTCTGATGGAAAGCAGGGCCTCTGTGGCAGCCTAGCAGTTGTGTGCCAGCTGAAAAGACACGGCGGGCTAAAGCTGTGGCGGTGCCCACCACCTGCCGAGTTCTTTCTCCTTCATCTCTCACTCTCCCTCTACTCGCTTTCTGAGCCTTTCACCGTCAAGCGCTCAGTGACTCAGCAGTCCAGGTTCAATTCAGGCTGAGGCCTCATGAAATAAAGAAGAAAAAGAGGGTACAAAAAGAGAGAAAAGATTAATTTCTTGAGTGGGAGAATAAAAGGGGGGAAAGAATCAGGCAGAAACATAGGTACTGTATTTTGTTTGGCATTGAAAGAGGGGGCCTAAGCTGCACCTGGCTCTGGATTTTCAAGTGATTTTCATGGGTGTTAAAGGTGCAATATGTAAGATTCATGCAGTACTTTTGTGCTAACATAAAATGTTGAAATTATGATTAAAACTAGATTCCAGACTCCAAAATGGTGCCTGTTGTTTAAATAGAGAACTGTAGGTTGGCACCTGAGCCAAAAAACTCTCTGGATTCCATGTCACTTCTACATAACATGTCCCATTGCACATGCAGACTAGAGCTGATATGCATGCAGACTCACCTGCTGCAGTGTCTGAAGACAATTTCAAACATGCAAACCTCAGTGTTATAAAAAGGCACAGTAAAAGGAGCCATTTAGTTTATTTTGTTCAGTTTTACAGATGTATCTTTTACCCTTGCAATGCATATTATGTATGTGTATATACATATATTTATATGTACATATACATGAGTAGGGTGACCAAATGTCCTTTTTTGCCCAGACATGTACTCTTTTTACATCCTGTCTGGAGTGTCCGGGTCAGTTTTTATGGTTAAAATATCTGGTTTTCATTGTTTTTCACAGGATAAACTCTTTAAATGCGTATGTATAAGGTACAAGCGCAATTTTGATGTCCGTCACTGTCACTGCTCGCACAATCGGAAAAGTTGCAAATAACACTGGAAGAAAAGACTTTGGTTTTTCCAGTGATGTATGAGACATTAGGGCAGTGGAAGGCACTGATCCACAGCAGCCTGTGGATGTGGGAATGGACAGACCTGTGGTAAACCTGCCAAAGGTTCTAATCTGCCCCATGGTATAAATTTGCAAAGTGCAAAATTTATCCTGAAGTTATTAAGAGTCATAGGTGTCAAATTTTACAGACCAGTAAAATAATAGCATAATAACCTATAAATAATTACTTCAAATTTTCTTCTTGGTTTAATGTGAAAAAAAAATTAATTATGCTTATAAATAATGCAAAAAAAAAAAACCCACAAAATTATGAAAATATTTATATTAACAAACTATTCTTTAACAATTAAATGTGAATAACCTGAACTAACATGAACAACTTGAAATGTCTAAAGAAAATGAAGTGCAATTTTAACAATATTCTGCCTGTTACTAAATGTTTTGTGCCTTTGTAGATCCCATCCATAATGCACATGTAAAAATAATAAATACCTTATTCAGCAAAAACCTATAAAAATTCAATTTTTTTTTTGGTGTCTATTATTCCACCTTGTTATTCCATTTAAAACATACAGTAAAGCAAAACCTGATCTTGCCTGATCTTGAAAGGAAATACACACAGTAGCTTTTATGACACTTCTACAGCTAGAATAATAAAATAATTCCAAGCAGCCTGTTTCACTCACATACTTTCTCCCAGGTTATAGGTGCATCGCACAGAATACTACAGTACTTACATAGTGTGTGATCAAGTATCTCAAGGCGGAGCCAAGTACCCTCTTTTTTGGAAATCAAAATATGGTCACCCTATACTGTATATATGTATATGCGTGAGTACATATATGTAAATAGGTATATGTATGCATGTATGTATTTGTATATAATTATGGATAATCAATGACTTAACACAGGAAGTGGTGGGAATAAATGTTTACTTGCTCTCACGCCTTTTCAAATATGAAGAGAAACTATTTGTTGTTTTTTTTATTTGTGTTTTATTTCTTTTATATTTTTTTATTGATCAGTTCATTGAGCTCTTCTTGAGTTCTTCTTCCTACATGTCTGAAATAAAGTAAGAAATTACATGTTACAAAATTATAATCTGGAAACATTACTTTTTGTGTCATGGGAATTTTTGGTTGTATTATTGTGATTCATGGTGGTGGAATTGGCATCAAGGTGGAGAGGTGGTGCTACATCCAGCTCTAGTGATACATTCATGGAGTCTGTATTTTGCAGAAAGTTGATCATTTTATGGCATTAGCTAAGTTAATTTCTAAGCTAACAGTAGGTAATGTTGTACACTGTTGTCACAGCAAAGAATTTAGGAGTGAGCATGAGGACATTTTGTGAAAAATGACCAGGTCTTTCAAGCATCACATAGTGTAGACCAGGGGTACTCAAACCCGGTTCTCGTGGGCCGGTATCCTGCATGTTTTAGATTTTTCCCTCTCACCTGGAAATCATTACATCATTATCAGGCTTCTGCAGAGCTTGATGATGAGCTGATCATTAACTGAACCAGATGTAATGGAAGAGGGAAACATCTAAAACATGCAGGATACCGGCCCTCGAGAACCGGATTTGAATACCTCTGGTATAGAGGCTGTTATTATGGATGTAGGAAACCAAGATATTCATTACCTTAGAAATGTCCACAAATGACCAGCCATTTTTATGTTAAACTTTATACAGTGCTCGGCATAAATGAGTACACCCCTTTTGAAAAGAAGTAAGATTTTTATCAATATCTCAAAGAACACAACAACAATTTCAAAAATCTGGACAAAA
>JAPQRP010000030.1:12157978-12173899 GCA_037367295.1 Apogon hyalosoma | reverse complement strand
GGAAAAAAAAAAAAAAGAGCCCTCCCCCACCCCGTCCTCTTCTCATCCCTTGCCCCCCCCAGCCCCTCTGGTGCTGTGCTGTGCCGGCTGGATTCCAGGGAGCTGCTAATGGATTACGGCTGATCTATATGCAGCTAGGGTGGGACACGTGTAGGCCCAGCTCCCCTTCCAATGGTGCTGTCCAGGAAAACAGTCTTAATACCACAGGGGACAGATAGGCCTGTACCATCATGGCAGATCCATCTGTGAACTGCTCTTTCCAATTCACATGAATATGTTCAGTACCAGTGTTGAAGATTACACTGGAAATATAACACTGCAGTTAGAAATGTAATCCCTACTGTAAATATATAATTATTTTTTGCTCACCAAATGTTGGGCAATAAAGGTAAGCTAACAATAACAGACACACAGTCAAAACTGAATATAGCAAGTAATAATAAAATAACTGTAGACACTGCCATGTTTATTAGTAACTGTAAGCTTTGATATGAACTTTACATTAGTGTCTGTTTTGTGCTGGGAGAAAGTCATTTGTTTAACATTATCCAACTGCATTTCTAAGCCAATGGCTGTAACTGCCTGTTCACTCATTCATATGTAGAAAGATGTTGTTTTTCTCACTCCTGAGTTCTTGTAACCCCGTTTCAGCTCCCATAATGCAACAGTGTACAATACTATTTACTATTAGCTTAGAGATGGAATCATTTAGCATCAGCAAAGTTACTACATTTATTTATTATTTTTTTAATATAAAACTGTAGTGTCCAAATTAAAGTAGTGGCTTCAAAAAAGCAATATTAAAAGGTCCCAGAAGAAAACAAGTACACATGACTCTGACATATTTAACCTTTAATGTAATGTGTTATTTCACTTCATTTTACTTCAAACATGGGAAATATAGCTGAAATGTTCTAAAACTTAAACCTTGTTACTGCAATTTAACTTATATACACACACACACACACACTAAAAACAATATATTTGGATGTAGCCTCTTTGCAATTACCCCATATTTTCAATATTAAAAGGGAATTAATTATATAACTTTCCCTTTGTGAATATAAGAAATTACAGATAATCATATTTATTTTGTGATTTAATTAAATAACCTGCAACCAATTCCACCCCAAAACTATTCAGCACCACGTGTACTATTGTGCAATGTTACAGCCTGATGAAGTAACATAATAACTACAGCATTAGCCTGGGGATTAATTCAATATTTGACAAATGACCCTTCCAGAGTAGTGTTGTCTATAATTCTATTATTGTAGTGGTAGGTTTACAGAGTATAGTGGTCGCCTATGCAGTCTGTGAGCAGCACTCCCTGTGTCATTAAGCTCTCTGCAAAGGCCTGTGCGACCTGGCAGAAAGGTTGAGAGATGGCAAGATAGCTAGCCAGGAGGGCTGTAATGAATTATTGACCCTTGAGAAACAAGACATTCTCTGACCAAATATGGCACCACATACCAATCTGAGCCAGGTCTGGCTTGGACTGGAGACTAGAAGAGATGTTGCCCTTCAAGCACAGACACAAGGATCAGCTTACCTTGCCTGCAGTGCTAACCTTTTCTGTTGCTTAATGATAGAGGACCTCATTTTCTAAACTATACAGTGGACTACTGCTTAGTTTCAACCTTGACTAGTTTCAGGAGCCGACTGATAAAGAGACAAGTGGAGAGGAATGTTTATACACACAGGACCGGGATTATGGAAGTCCATTTACAACAGTGTGATGAAAAAAATCAATGCAAGGCAAAATAATGACTTTGTATCTCAAAATAGTGATTTAGTGTCTCAAAATGACATGAAAGTTTCTTTAAAGAATAAAGAATTAGTATCTTAATGAAACTTTTGCAGACTTATTTCTACATGATTTCATCTTGAAGTTATCACTTATGTATGACTCAATACTTTGAAATACTAGTAATTATGTAGTAATGACTTAGTGTGTTTAAATAGTAACTTAATAACTTAAAATAATGAGAAGAGTGTAAAACTTTGCTATTCCAAAATAGTGACTTAGTATCTCAAACATGATTTTGAGAAAAGTGGCTTCCTTGCATAACAACCCATCTGTGTGAGTTTGAGAACACACTAGTTCCAAAATGCTCCCAGCAGTGAATTAATGTCACTGTTGCTTAAATTAAGCTGGTTGCACCAGAGATCTGGATGATCTGGTTTGACTTCATTTACAGCTGCCTGTCGATGCTTCCCATTGCCAAGGAGTTTATGGATTAAACAGCGTGCTAGTAAAACCCTTCAGAGCCGGAGTGTTCATGCTGCGAAGGTGAGTGAGGGGAGCGGTGGGCTGTGGCACTAATCTCCTCAACAGAGGGTTGGAGAGCCAGGAGAAGAGGGCAGAGGTGAGGCAAAGTCCTGTGGTGCAATAACAAAACACACCCTACTAGCTGAAAGGTCATCCACCAACAACCAATAGAAAACAAGACAGAGGAGGATTTTTAAAACATATTCCACTGATGTTTTACACTGGGATTGTTTTCCCTCTCAGAGCCCTTTGAACATTATACAGAAATGACTTTGTACATGGCCAGGAAGAGACAGCTGTGCAGGTAAAGACTGACAAAGACATGCAATCAGCACGAGCAAAAGGCCTTGCAGTGTGCACACACTCAAGAGACTGTACACAGTCTCATGCACGCACACACACACAGAATACACCAGCACCCAGAGAGAGTACATGCTGGTGGGCAGAGGGAGTGGGGGAGGGGCTAGGGGGGGATGGTACAAAGCCAGTTTGAAATACAAACACCGAGCAAACCACCTCAGAGCCATTTCAACATGGCTGACTCTCTGCTGCAATGGGTGAGATTGATGCAGGGCTTGTGGGTACTGCAATTATCAGGAGTTTCAGCCCTGTCCTCTCACAATACCACACAATGAATGGAGTCCACAGGATCAAAAAGAACAGATGTGCTTATGGGCTGCTCAGGCTGTGCACTCCTTTACACCTGTGTAATATATCCTGCATCAAAAGATGCAATAAACTATAGACTATGAAAGAGATCTTATCAGCTATTTAATATGAATAAAAGAGCTCCACACTCACTGTATTGAAAAGCTCTAAGGGAAACCACAGATTCACCTAAATCAGTTTAAAGCAAGAAGTTGAATGAGTTTACATGCAATGGAGTAACTTAGTACAGAATTATTTCCTATAACATTTTTAACCTGCACTTAATTTGTCTGCATTAGTGATGGAATATACTGCTTTTTTAATTTGCTTGGAATGATCCATAAAGTGAAAGGAAGTTGATGTAGTTAGTCCTTAGCCTCCATTTTACAGTCCTGATAAACTGTATTTTTATTGTTACTGTGATATTAATGTATGATAAATGCATTGCAAAAAAAAACATCTGAAATGTGGTGAACAGTATCTGACCAGTCAGATGAGGCCCCAACTAGCAGTCATCTCCCCTCACATTAATTGCAAATAAGGATAGTTGTTTTGCCAGGCATAACTTCATCCCAACACTGAAAAATGTAAATGTCATACATTGGAGAATTTCCTCAGATGCTGCAGGCTTTGTTCAGAGGTTTGTCACATTCCTTCACTGTTTTCCTAGCTATAGTTTCTGCACACAAATAAAACACCTTGACATCTAATCCACTGTCTCTTTTTGTAACAAGTAGAGGTAGACCCATATATCAGCTGATATATATTGATTTTTTTTTCCAAAATTGGCCAACGCCCTTAATTTTTTTTTTAATCCGATATTTGATCAGTAGTAAAACTGTTATATTTGATCAGGCACATGTATGAGCAGCACTTGAAGTTCAATAAATGTTAAAAGAGTGCTATGTGTACATGTATTAATAAGTTAATTTATATTGCTGCATAAAAATCTTAATATCTGAGTGTTTCAATTGTATTTTACAGTCAACATGCTTTAAAAAAATAAATAAATAAATTAAAAAAATAAAAAATCGGCCATAAATATCACCCTCAAAAATCAGTTGTATATATCAGCAATCGGCTGACCAAATTAAAAAACAAAAAAATCAGCCATAGAAAAACCCGTACAAGTCGACCTCTAGTGCCAAGCTACCTTGTGATAAACAAAAACCAAGTAAGTATATAAATAATTATGACCTTACGCATTAAAGTACTATATTAAATGCACAACATGCATTTTCTGCAGCTAAACATCTCTTAATTCAGTCATGGTTGCAAATGTAGTGGTGGAGTATGCATATACATAAGGTAATGTACTAAAAGTTATATTTGCATCACATCTTTGATATAGCTGCAAGTAACATTAGACAATGTGTTTAATGCGTTTCCCAATAAGGGGGCTATGACGCCATTGACAGGAAACAGGATGTTGCGTCAAAAAAATGTCAGAGATCTCAGGGTTTGAACACTGTTGGAAACATTTCCCTAACCTCATAGCATAATTGCCTAAGTCATATTATTGGCTAAATTGTGGTATCTGTGTAACTTTACTCTCCTAACACTGCCGCTTCATTTTGCATCATCAGCTATGACCTGAAAAAAAAAAAAAAAGACAAGCAATTGTGCTATAAGGCTAACAATTTAATATATTGTGTACACAAGTAAACAAATATGAGGGTAATTAATGTTAGAAATTTTAATATAGAAATGTTACACAATATGCTTTTAAGTAATTATGTTAGTGTGTTATGTCAACGATAACCAGGTAAGTTACAAGTACATAAATGCAGTGAACAGTTGAGGACAAATGTTAAACCAGACAAGTGTTCAGATGTGATCCATCCTGTCTCAGATGTTCAGTTGTGCAGAATGCTTTGGACCCAAATGCTGCTGAACAGGTGCGTGACCCTATTGTTACATGGATGAAGTGGAAATTACAGTATCCCTGCTGCAGTCTGGGGAAAACCCGTCCAATTAAGACTCATTTTCTGTCAGGCAGTTCAGCCATGTTGCAGACAAACAAGTCCTGCCCAGGGTGCAGTGGAATGAAAAGAGCCCCGTCCATTTCATCACAGGAGGGGGCCGACGGCTGCTGCACACCCCAGATGTGCCAGCACCATGCAGCAAAGGGAAGAAAAGCCAAGGCTCTCTCCATCGCAGTCTCATTCACACATGCAACAAGATGAATACCAAAGCTAAGGCCAAAGACACACTTTTCTGTGGGATTTCTGGAGAGTTTTATATTAAAAAAAAAAAAAAAACACATCTGTGTCAGAATCTTCAGGATTCTGACATTAATACGTTAAGACCAGAGCCAGATTCTGTGATGATGAAACCTTGTTACCTACATCACAGCAGGTCCTGAGTCAAACCGTCCTATGCTGTGCACGTCATCCACAGGCCATACAACAGGCTACAGTCATAACTATGGGAAAGAAGATTTACCAACATAACACAGCAAGAATCTGCTCATAGATATGTATCATGATATAGTTTTACACATGCAATACCGTCAACAAGGGAATATGATATGATTTTTTTTTTTACTATAATTTTACAAAAACTGCCTTATTAAAATGACAAACAAATACACATACATTTTAAAATAAAATTAGGCAACAAGAAGGGCTACAACTATTGATTATCTTCATTTCTGATTATTTTCTTGATTAATGTCTTAGTTGTTTAGTCGATAAAACTGTGAAAAATGTCAATCATTGTTCCCCAGTGCCCCAAGATCATGTCCACTACCCAAAATATTTTCAGCTCACTGTCATGTGAGAGGAAAGCAACCAAAAAATATTCACATTCAGAAAATAAAGTCAAAGAATTATGACATTAATAGTCAAAAGATCATTGATTAATTGACTAATTTTTGCAGCCATACACAAAACAGAACAATTGGGAGTTCAAGCACAATACTGAATGAACTGTGTGTTTAAAAAAAATAAAATAACAATAATACTAGAGTATCACAAAATACAAGATCAGGACAGACCAGCATATGGATCATTTCTACCACTCCTATTACACTGCTCCTTTAATTCCTTGTGCTCAGTGTCTGGGTGTAGCAGCCTAACCTGGATTCACTCATACATACATATTATAAACTACAGCCAAGTCCCACATTAGGAAACCTAATTTATGGCATTGGACCACTGTGTGTCATCATTTTAAACAGCACGTTACAACATTATAAACAGGATGTCACATTACACATCCAGGCAAGACGAGGCAAAGCGCAGGTTTTCAGGATGGACCAAAGTGTGTAGAAGTATTTGCATAATAAAAAGCACCGTGAGTATGCAGACAGGCGACTGTATCACACACAGGAGTCCAACGTTAGAATGAAGAGTCGCCTTCTTATTGGAAATATTTTGAGTGTTTTATACAAAAACATTATTCCTGGGATTTATGTGACCCTTGAGCAGCAACACAGTGACAGCCAAGTGAACAGATTTTTTTCCTCTTGTATTAACCCAGTTTGGATAACACTTTATTGACTTGACACTTGAGGTCAAATAATAGTGGATTTTTAAAGGCCACTATGATAATAACTGTTTGGAGCTGGAAATAGCAGACAGCCAATATCACTCCCTAATCATGCTCAACTTGAAGTAATAAATTCCTTAATTAATTTGTCAAACAAAATAACTGGACAAAATCTATTAGGGAGCAATTTTTAAGCTACCATTTTATTTACCGAGTCAGTAATTCCAGTTGACAAGCCTGACATTAGTCATGAGCCTCTATCAGAGCCAAGTTCTACAAATATCACCCAACAGCAAAACTGATTAAGCGAGGAATCTCTACCCAATGTTTGGGAATATATTTAGCAATGCAGTTAAAGTAACAAATATGATAAATGTATTATTAAATCTATATGCAAGACAGGTATAGACTAATTATCAGATGCCATATTTACACTTTTTCAGTTATGGACCAGAAAATAAAAAGAATTGGTCTCATGCAATGTCCAGCCCACAGCAGTGTCTGAGGAGTTGAATGTGTCCATGTACAGGCTGAGAACGCTCATATGAAAAAAGACCATTCAGGTACACAAATGTATATGTGATCCCTGCAGTTCCATGTGAAAACTGCTGATAAATACTAGTAAAATATTACTAAACTGTGCATTACTGAGCTTAAAAAGACTATTTTGTGACACCAACATTTCAATGGAAACGTATATTGGTTCTAAATACTGTTAATCAATCTCCTTAATTAATAATAATCTGATTTGGTCCTAAAAAGAATCCCTAATGTGAACAACTAAATTCCAGCTACTTCTAAAATAGAAAACTTAAGAAATTACCAAATTCATCACTGAATAAAACCCCTAAAACTTTAAACACTACAAATCTATTTACTCTAACTTGGTATTTCTTGTTGTGAGGTTTTCTGTGATACACTTGAGGCATCCACTCTGTGGAAATTAAATAAAAGCCGAGAATGCTGTCGAAACTATGAGCAAAACTGTTTTGCTACTGGCACTGACACATACAGTATGTGATTGTGTGCCCTCAACACAAGTTGAAGTCATCAACCACGGCCCTCCCTTATAACATTTGATTGGTATGATAAGTGACCTCTGTGTTGGAAGAATGAACTTTGTTGATGAGATAAAAACCCCTCGTAAAGAAAAGCCACAGCAGACACACATGACCCGCTGCCTAATGCTTTGGCTAAAGACAGAGGGCATGTTGGGTAAAGAAAGAGATCCTGCATGGTCCAAGGTTTTACAGAGCTGCTGCTGCCACCCCCACCCTCCTCTTCCTCCTCCTTCCTCTTCTCCCCCTCCTCCTCCTGCAGCCTTTAAACACTGCATAACCTTCTGGCTATCAGCACTACATTCCACAGACCGTTTCTTCTTCAAGAACAACAACCCTGCCCTGAGGTGGTTTCGCCACTGAACTAAGCAAAGTGCCCTCAAATGATCAGCATGGAACAGAACATTGTGGTCAATCTCTGAGATCTTTATGGATACAACAGCCCAGCACAATCTATAAGTCCTCATCCAACATGTCAGCAGAACATATAGCCTAAGCAGCCTTCTTACTGCTGCCCACACACACTCCACTGTAAGCCATGAGCACAACATACCCAGCGTATGTCTCTGTGTGTGTTAGTGTAGGAAGGGGAAGGAACAAGTATGGTGAAGCAAGTCCAACCAACACATCATGAGGATCATGAGGCCCATACACACACAGGCCTCAAATTACCCTCCAGGCCCCACTTAATAGTCCATAGCAATTAATGAAAAAGCCACACAGATCATTTGGATTAATGATGGCCTTATCTGTAGCTTTATCTTGGAATATGAGCCATAAGACTCAGGGTGACAACAGATTCCACTACGCCACAAATTAAAGTTTTGCGTTTTCTACCATTTGAGTGTTCAATAATTGCTTGTTCTCCTCAGTCATTCTACAATGATCCCATGTGCAAACTTTACTTCTGTTACAGATGAAGCTCTGTCATCGTCAAGCACACGAGGCAACGCATGTATGAACTTTATCCCATCTTCTCTCAGAGCAAACAAATTAGATTATGCAGACATCTTAAATGAATTTGAATGCACCTTATGGAACCTTGGACATCATTTGACTTTCCTCTTAAATATCTAGCAGCACAAGTCAGCTTTGTGAGCAAGTACACATACCATCTGGGTGTAACCAGAAAGATACAGCCCTTAAGTCTTCAGTAATATGAAGCTCTGACCAGGAGAGGCAGTTTGGGAAGGAAAATGGCAAAAACCCCACAGAAATAAGTGTCTAGAGAGGTCTCAGCCTTTAAGATAAAGTGATAAATGGAATGGAATTTTGTGGTTGAGGTAAAAAAGAGCAAAAAGTGCAAAACACAACCTGGACAAACCTTGTGGCTAAAACTTAAAATCTGCATTTTACATACGAGCTCTTCTGTTCAAAGAGTAGCACTTTAACGTAAAAACAGTGTCAGAGGTATTGAAGACCCCCTTGTATCTCCTCAGACACATCAAACCTACACTGTCTCCTCTGAAAGTGGACCTTGTCTGTGCACTGAAGAGGTTTTAACTAAAAAGAAAAAAAAAAGGTTACAAAAGACAGTCAAGGGAAGGGAATCCACATTACTGACATTCCTGTGTCTTATTATCTCCATGCCCCTTGGTACTTTTAACAACACTTAATCACCCAGAAAAAGCCGGAGCTACCTTCTCATCTGAGCATTGTTTAATTTAGCAGCTTCACAGCCCTGGATTGGACTTTAAGCTTTACACTGCAAAAACTCATACTAATGATGATGATGATGGTGGTGATATGTTTTGTTTTGGGTTTTTTTCCATCTAGAGACACAACATCACACATATGCAAAAAAAAACTGTAATGCACAGCCGTTTTGGATCACATTGCAACCTTACACCCACTCCATATCCGATCACAAAGATGGTCGATGCGTGTTCAGATGGAGCCCACCTACCACATACAGGTTACGCCTGAGCTATCGTTATTTGTTTAATTAACAAGACTGCGCAAAACCCGTGCGTAAAATTCCAAAAACGAGCCCGATTTCATTTACAATTTACTGCAATGTGGTGCTTTTTTGAAGAAAAGATAAAACAAAAACAAAAAACACTGATACATGACTAATCGATTTCATTGAAAGCTACAGCTCATTGCGCTACGTTTTAGCAACAGTTCACATGAGACGCGTAAAACAAAAGACGAGAAAAGACGCGATTTCGGGGAAACATTTCAGTATTTCTATAAAGTGCTGCAGCGATCCATTGTGGATCCTTTCTGTTGCCTAATGTGCTTTGCCAGCCTGGTGACTGTTTGGTCCTACAGCAGGGCATCTCTCCAAGAGCACGACGCCAAAATAAACACTCCATTTCCCCCCAAAGAGACTGAGGTTTGGACGCAGGAGCCACAATGTGTTCTACGAAACAGAAGAGATTCACGGGTTTGGACCAGAAAAAAAGCTGGAAGAGCCAGAAGAAGAGGCACCAGCAGCGCAGCCCCCTTTTTGTTGGCACGCCGTGGAAAAAAACACCACCGTAACGCCGAAAGCCCGACGATCCTTGCAGCAAACCGGGAGAAACGCGACCCGTTCGAAAAACGCACGTCAAAGCAGCCCCGTCGACGCGATCCCCGACCGCATCAACGACAGAAAAAGACTCCAAATACCTTAATTCATTGGTAGGATCGTTCTCAAGCGTTCTTTACCATCCTCTTGCTCATCTCACAGCCTTCGGGACGCCATGTTGCAAGCTTATGACGTTAGGCTTCCTCACCCCTGACCCACATTTGAATAGAAACCAGCCCCGGAGTGCAGCAAGAGAGAAAACATCCCACTGTGGGAGGGTTTTGGCCACTTTCTCAGCCCCACCACCCCACCCCCGAGACCCCTGGCAAGTTTTACCTGCAAGATGGCAGAGATAGGGAGACAACAGGGAGGGGATGTGCGTGCGTTCAACTGGTCTGGGCCTCTGGTTCTGCAGCTCTGCTCTTAAATGCACGTCCGCGATGGAAAAGAAAAAAGCAACAGATTTGGCAAAACTAAGACGAAAAACGGGTATTTTGCTGCAGACGTTTTGGAGTGAAAGCGCCAGTATGAAATAAAAACGTCTCTTTTGTGTTAATAATAGTCATGAAACCACCAGGACACTCCATTGAAAATGATTGAATTTGCATTTAAATGGAAGTATGGAGCCTTCTTCAGCTGATGTAAAACGCTGCGCTGCATCATGCGTAAATGGACATTTTTGGGGCGTTTTCTGGACCTTGGAGTGTCTCCAGTTCCACTGCAGCGCACATATTCAAACTATTCCCAATGTAATTCTTACCAAAAAAAAAAAATCTGTCTCCTGTGGAAACTACAAACTTCAGGCACAGAAGTCTTCCATTTTACAGCTTGTCCTGAAGGCCTCCTGTGTGTGTACTGTGCATCCTGTGCGTTTCGTCAGGGTTCATGTAAATCTTGAACAGCCTTATATGACTTTAACTAAAATTAGAGCCTGTGGGGGTGAAATGATCTGCACACACACAGAGAGGGGAAAGAGGTGAGTTTGAGGGTTCACAAATTGACCATGAGATGTGCGGAAATGTTTCTACCTCTGGCTCCTCCTCTCAGGACCCAGCCAACCCTCATCAGCCAATAGGAGGCAGGATCCAACCCACTCACTGGAGCTACAGTAGATTATTTACATGATGCCACCTGCAACTGATAGAAAACACTTTACGACACATCTCATCTAATTGTTGAATGTGTATTCGTCTGCATGAGCCCAGTTTAATGTCCACTGCTCTGAGCTGTGGGTAAGTGCTTTCACGTCCACGCTGAGGGGACTCATGCGCAGATGGCGCAGTGCCAAAGCCAAAGTACTCTCCTGACACTCTGCGGTTTCCGCGGACACTGCATCCAGCCTCTGTCGTGAAGTGGATTGCACAGTCCAGATCCTCACAACCTCAGAACGAAGTCTGATGTGACTAAAGACCTGTCAGCAAGATTCTTATTTACTTATTAAGACCCAAAGCATCAACTGATCTCCAATGTTAAGAAACTTTTGAACCACTAATCTTATCAATACAGTGAATTCTGATAAAATGCAGTTTCTCATCATTTCAGCAGAATCAGACGTTTGTTTTTCCCCCCGGGTGCATCCATAGTGTCCATAGTGAACGTGTAAACACCAAGAAAACCCATGTTTGATGAATGAACGTGGCTGCAGACGCTTGTTTTTGTATTCAGTTAATCACATATTTTGCTTAAAAAAAATGTTTTCTTGAATTTTCTCTGTTTTGAAATGGTGACTGTTGAATTTACTCTGAGCTTTTATTAACACCTACATGGTCATTAAATTAGATATAGGAAAATACCTCATTTTGACTGAAAAATGCAAAAGATGATATAATAAATGCTGATAAATCACTTGGTAATGGTTAAATGTAGAGAAATTCATTTGGAAGTCACCATAAAAATAGTTGTGGGTCTTTATGGGTTAAATTAAATTGTAAAAATGAATCTGGGACAAAAGTCTGAGTTCATTCTTTAATTATAGAAATATTCAACAAGCAAAAGCTTCATTTACATATTATTATTATTATCATCATCATTGTTATTATTAATAGAAGTAATCTCCTTCTGATCAGTATGTTTGTGCAGGACCATATTGGCTATGTTGCCATCGGTAACATTTTAATAAAATGTCTATAGTGAAAAAAAAAAAAAAAGCATTAAATCAACAATATTTTCCATATGAAATCAGACACATTACTGTATAATGCTAGTTTCAATTAATATTTGTAGGACTCTTCAGCTTTTTTTTGTCCAGTTTAAAACATTTGTCTGAAATGTAATCAAATGCATTAAGGTCCATGATGTTAATGAAACAGTTAAAATGGTCCTATGTAAGGGTCTATGTAACCTCTTCCATTTCAACAGGAGTTTTTCCGACACTGACATTCATCTTCACACAACAGCAGTGGATGGAAACATACAGAAATTCACATTGCCTTTTACTGTTTCTGAGAATGCACTTGAAATATACACATTTTCAGCTGATGACTCATGCATTTTCTTCAAGATCTGCCTCAATATGTGGGGTAATTCAATTTAATTCAGTTCATTTCAGACCCCGGTTCAGAAAAGATGCGTAGATCATGTTATTAAGCCATGAGGGACGAGGGTTTGACAGGGCCAAGTCGTCGAGGACTGCATTTATGAGGAGAGAAGAAATAGTAGAAAGCTGTTATCATAAAAGATCAAAAAAGACAGAAGTTTTAAAGACATAAATGCATAATTGTTGAATAAAATACATATCAGAATAGTGATGTGCTTTGACTTTTCAGTATACATATTGGTCAGTGTCAGGGACTCAAAAATAATGTTTATGAAAAATTAGAGATTACAAACAGAAGAAAAAACCTACATCTGTCCATTCTGTTATGTTATTAGTCAAAGATGGGATTTCAGAGCTATATGATACACTCGATCTCTGAGTGACTGTCATTTAGCAGGTATAGGACAACAAAATACAACTTTTACAACTACATCACTGACCTAAAAGAGTGGAACTTGAAGCATGTCACAAAAAGGTGAAGTGTTAAACATTTCCAAAACATGTGGCAAGAGTGAAAGGTGAGGCGTGGTTCAGTTTTAGAAACATTCGTGTCACTTCCTAGGAAAGATCTCAATAGAATCATGGTCATTTTTGCACAGTGAGGAAGTTTGCAGGGGTGGAGGGTGGTGGATCAGTTCACACAGTGAAAAAACAGCTGTAGTTTTGTCTGGTTTAAAGGACAGGAAGCTACAACAGCCTGAAAAAACTGCATGATGCACATAAGAATGGTGCATTTGGACACACATATAACTGTGGAAATAACCATTACTTGTGATTTTCAGTATGAATCCACAAAGTCCCTGAACATAATCTACTGGCTTTGGTTGTTTTTCAATAGCAGATGTTCTCCATTTATGTCACAGAAGTCCTTAATTGGACTTATTTCTTTATTAACCCATAAAGACCCAGAGCTAATTTTATGACAGATCCCTAATTAATTTTTCTCTCTATTTAACCTTTCTTAAGTGATTTATCACCATTTATTGTAATGTTATCCTCTGTATTGAGCTCTTTTTTTTTTTTCAGTGCAAATCATGCATTTTCCCATATTTAATTCACTGATGTTCATTAAAGCTCAGAGTAAAATCGAGAGTTATTTATATCAAAAACCGAGAAAACTGAAGAAAAATCGACTTTTTCATCAAAACATATCATTAACTGAATATAAAACAACTGTCATGACAACTGTCAACTGAATCAATGCTGTGGAAGATGACGGTGTTTCCACGTTCACTACGGAGCCTCTGAACGTCCACATGGGTCATATCTGATGACCATGAAAAGGTGACAAACTGCATTTTACACCAATTATTGACATGGATTAATAGGATTAGTGGATCAGCTGGTATAAACATTTTACTACAGCGGACGATTTTGTTCGATAGTGGATGTTTGGGTTTTTATGGGTTAAATTAGTAAACACTTCACTTTTCTTTTACCAGATTTTAGTCTCACATTTACGCATAAGACAAGAAGACCCAGATGACTATATAGGTAGCATTTATGACACAGTGGAAGAAGACTGACCTCCAAAGCTTTCCCTGTGGTCTATGTGTGTGACCAGGGGCTCGGGTGCTTTTTCCTGTTGTCTGCAATGCCCTGCGTAAAACATGTACAAACGGCTATGGGCTCTGTCACACAACCACTACAGACAGGTGGGTTAGACTTGAGTGAATGTGTGTGACGTGGGCCCGCCTTACCTCTTCCGACAACAGGGTCTCCACAGTGTGGAGAAGAGCGTGGCCCTGAGCGCAGAGCAGCCTCTGATGTACAGCAGCGGGGTCAGGGCCGCGTTCACCCGGGGCAAAATGCGCAACGGGTCGGTGCCTTCATTCTTAAACGTATAACACGTCGAAACTCGCGCAAAGTTACAAGCCATGACATGAATTAGCAGGGGAAGCCACGTGGCTAAGAAAAAGCCCACCACCACTAGAATGAGGTAGATGGATGCGCGCTTGCTGTCCCTCTCCACAGAGGGCTGCTCCCTCTCCAGCTGGAACTTGGCTACGATGAACAGGCGCACATTCAACCCTATCATTATGATCACCGATAAGATGTTACTGATGAAGGAGCCCAGGCTTGTGATCGTCCTGGCAACACCGACCGTGACCAGATTGTTCACGGCTACAATGAAGAAGGCGTAGAGCCAGTAGGCGCAGATGATGATCACGGTCCTGTTGCGCGTCATGCGTCTGGAGTATTTCAGAGGCGACACAACGGCGTGGTACCGGTCTGCCTGCGCGGCCAGGATGGCCATGTAGGACAGCCCTAGAAACGTGGGGACGATGTAAAAAGTTCTTGTGGGAGAGTCGAAGCTGTCCCTCACGTCGAGCACGCCGACATAATAATAAGACACCCCGGTGCAGATGTCACTGAAACAGGTGCTCAACATGTACATGAAGCGGTTCTCACCACGCAGAGCCTTGTTCAGCAGAATAGACACGAACACAGACACGTTAAAAAAGATGATGGTTACAGGCAGAAAGATGCTGAACAGGATCATTAACACATTGCCCAAGCTTGTTGGGGGGACGACAAGAGACCAGCCCTGGTGGGTGCTGCTGTTACTCATCGGTGCAGGGAGACGGGGCTTGGTGTGTGAGCTCTGGAGGGGCGCTCAGCCCTTCATAGCACAGCAGCAGCAGCAGGAAGAGCAGCTGAGGGACTGCACACCTGCCTGCAGGGCTGCACTCCCTCTGATCTCATTTATGTAGAAGCACTGGTGAAGCCTGCCGGGCCCAGTCAACCCCCAGTCCCCACAGGCAACGCGCTCTTAATAGAGACATCAACACGTTTTCCATGTGCAGCCACCATCACAAATTTAATGAATCTGGGAATTCTTTACAGAAGGGTTTCCAAACGTCCCAAACACTGACAACCAAAAGCATCAGCTGATCTAAAATGTGTAGCGACTGTCGATCCACTAATCCTATCAATCCATGTAAATAATTCAGGTATGCAGTTTGTCATCTTTTCAAATATAACCCATTTAGAAGTTTAGATTCTCTGTAGTGAACACGGAAACACCGTCATTTTCTGCAGTATTTATTCACCTGTAAAACTCTTTGACAAATAACTGGCTGGAGACTTTTGTTGTGTTCAGTTTTTGATGAAAAAAAGTAACTTTTTCTTCATTTTTGCCTTCTGATAAAATAACCTTAGAATTTACTCTGAGCTTTAGTGAACATCTATAGAGATCAGTCAGTTTCCTACAGAAAATACTTGAATTTCACTCAAAAATGCAAACTACAGAAGATAATGTTCCAAAGGGTTAACCCTTATGCCTCCCTCGGGAATTTTTTTGTCCATTTTTCTCGGTTTTTTTTTTTTTTTTTCCCATTTGTTGATCATTTTGGTTGTGTTGCAGCTTTTGGTATGAAATTTGGCAGAAATTTTTCTTTTT
>JAPQRP010000030.1:12119800-12130045 GCA_037367295.1 Apogon hyalosoma | reverse complement strand
ACATTTGACAGATAAACAGTACCACAGTGCTTCAGTTTCAGATTCACAGTTTGTCATGTCTTTTATGGATTGGGATTTTCTCCCTCAACTCACCATATATTTTTTATTATTAAGTTTTTATTTTTATCAATTACTAGAAATTTCAGGCGACCCCATTTGAATTCCAGGCGACCCTAGGTGGGGTCCCGACCTCAAGGTTGAAAAACACTGACCTAGCTTTAAAAAAAAATTAAAAAAAATGCTTAGGGCTATTAACCAATGTTACTATTAATCATTGACATAGGCTGCAAAAATATTAAATAATATAATTTCTATGTAAGCCTAGTAGGCTCTATTGAAAAAAATAAAGTTTTTTTTTTTGTCTTTCTTGCATCAAAAAATATGGTTTGTTTATATTGCAAACATGGAATTTAATCCTTTCATAGATAACATCCACATTTGTGGACACATAGTTTAAGCTCCCTTTCCAAAGGGTTCTAAATTCTCCAAACCACATGGGGGCAGTCTCTATAGACCCTGAGCAATAGAATGAACACAAGACTAGATTATTTATTCACTGGACTCCCAAAGTCAAGTATTCACTGGTTACAACTCATTCAAAATGCAGCTGCACTTATTCTCACAGGTACCAAGAGATATCAACACATCGCACCCATTCTTAAATCTCTGCACTGGTTACCCGTTAAAACAAGAATCAATTTCAAAATCCTGTTCCTGGTTTACAAAGCACTACATGGCCTTGTACCTCAGTCCATCACAGATAGGCTCATCACTTAGACATCAGCAGGAACACTTGAGTCAACAGACAGAAGGAACTTACTCGCCCCTCACTCCAGATTCAAGAAAGGGGAGGCAGCTTTTTGTGTATATGCCCCACAAAAATGGAACACCCTGCCTGATAGCTGGACTTGCCACATCAATAGACATTTTTAAAAACAGGTTAAAAATGTACTTTTTTGACAGCGCTCTGTTGAGTTGTGTGTGCATGTGTGGATATGTGCGCATGTGCAAGTTTAAGTGTGTGTACATGATTGTTTACTTGCACTTGCACTCTCTTCTTTATGAGCTTTTTATGTTATATTCCCATTGCATGAAATGAGCTTTAAAAATAAAGTTGAGTTGAACTGAATAAAATAAAAGCAGATTTACTTCAGTATGTAAACTTCAGAATGATGACATGTAGGTCAGCAGATGTGCAGAAATAATTTCTCATTTTATGCTCATCTGTCAGATTTATTCTAACACAATCATACGAGTGGACAGGAAAATGAGTGTCTATTCCTTTATTCAGGCCAGTTTCTGCTCCAACCTTGGTCATATTTTGTCCACGTTTACATCCTACGTTAAACAACAGCTGCAAGAACACATGGGGTGAAGTCTCCAAGGTGTGCTTTTTGTAGTCCATCTTCAAAAGCAGTAGTTACAGCACAGCAGAATCGTGTAACATCCATTAAGCATTACAGCAGTCAGATTCTCTCAGCAGTGTAATCTCCTAATGTCTTTATGGATTCTCCTTTCCATCTTTCCTCGACTCCATGAAAGCCTCCACTGATGTCAAAGAAAAATAGTTGGGAAAAACTATTACTTTTCTCATCCTCTTCTTAACCTTGCAACCATTGATTTTATTCACTCATATTCGTCATGTTGGGCTTTGATGCAGATCTGTACAAGTAATACTGTATTTTCAAGTTTGACACTAAATGTAGCCAACAAATCATACCAACACAAACTTGTAGAGTCTACTGAAATAAAGACTCAGAATTGCCAAAACTACAGTAATGAGTCTCCATCGTCTTTCCTCAGTCAACAGCTCTAAGACAACATTCAGACAGCAGGTCTTAATGCACAATTCAGATTTATTGGTGAAATCAATTTTTTTTGTGTGTGCTTGTTCATATTACACATTAAAGGAGCTGTATGTAAGAATTAGGTTCCCAGTAATCATAAAATGGCCCTGAATGTCATCAGACATTAAGGAATCCTGTTCATTTCAAATACTGATACCACTGACAGTAGTAGTCCAGACAGAATATTCACATTTGAAAAGCTAAGTGTCAGCCCACAAGTAATGTTTATTTTGTGTTTTGGTCTGATGCTCCGCCCATCACTTACCTGCCAATCATGAAGTCAGTAGCGTTTCAGCATCCAGGTTGCCAGTTCCACTGAGCTGCAGTTCAGACCACTTCTGATCAAAAATGTCAGGTGTTACTAAACCTAAAAGGCCTCTTATTATTCCCAAATACGTCCGTACAAAGTTCAAAACAAAACAAGGATATGTACAGGAGATGCTTTTGAAAGATGGAGACGACTGAAAACAGAGAAGAATTTGAAGACCAACGCCGGCTCTCCAGGGCCAGGGCCCCAGTCTCTTCACCCGGGTCTGGGCTGCGGTCTCACCGGGACCGGGCCACGGTCTCTTCTCCAAGCCCAGGACCAGGTGAAGAGACCAGGCCCAGTATAAATACCGTTGTAGGACTCGTTGCTTCCCATGGAAGCTCCTTGTAGTAGACGCTCATGCTGGATCTGGCAACCCCAAGTCTGGGGGAGGTGGAGGGGATACCACGCTCTACAGTATTTTGAATGTGATTGCAGCACCAGTTTTGACCACAATCTTACACACAACTCCTTTAAATGCTACTTCTATCAGTTTTGAGTGTGAACTGAATGCTACTCTTAAGTGACCCGCAAGTGCAAAAGAGATCCTGACTTAACACATGACCACGCAGGCACGCACTGTGTTTACAGAAGTAACATGCCCGGGATGCAGAATTGTGACGTTTGTCATATTTCAATGATGTAAAGGTCAGATAAATGTGACCTGGCCATTCAGACTGAAGTCTCATTGCAAAATATCAGATACATATCAGATTTAGGACCACATATGAAAATGCCCTGTGTTGATTTTGAAAAAATGGGATTTGTGCTGTTCAAACGGTCTTTAACAGATCAGATACAGGTCACATATGGGCAAAAACATCTGATTTGGGCCACATTTGCCTGCAGTCTGAATGTAGCCTAATAAACAGTCCATCTGTAAAGAGGTCAAAGGACTGCTGTGTGTTTGCGCCAAGTTTACATTGATGCTCTTGTTTGCCGAGGCCGTACCTGTGCACATTTGTTGAACCACAAAGAATTTCCCAATGAGGCTATGACTTCCAACTCAACAATGACAGAATTTTCACTGATAAACAAAGGCTCATCATTTGAGGAAGTGAACAGCATTGTGGGTGTCAGTCATTTCTACCACAGTGTCCATGGGGGCTGCTTGAGTGGGTAGGATGCCAAGGTGGAAACATTAACAGGAATGGAAATGACGGCCCACGGCAGAGCTTGTCTCTGAAGCGTTCGTCTGATCATCATCCTAGAACAGAACAGAAACAGGAACAGTTACTCTGTGTTCTCACAATTTACATTAGTCAGTGTCATGTGCAGTAATCAGAGATCAAAATATTAAAACATCCACAAAGAAACAGACAAGGATAAATTCACTAAAATCTTAATCTCTTTAACAGCCAAATATTGTGAGCCACGACCGCCCTTCTACACAGTGGAGTTCAATTATGAGGCTTATGAAGCTATAAAGTTATTACAGGTTGTTCATATCTTTCCTAGATCCCCGGTTCAGACTGAACTGTGACAGTTCTGACCTTGTTTGGATGATTCCAAATAGACCTTTAGTGCAGCTACTGACAACACAAACCGTACAGAAAACGGAGGCTATTTGTGGTTTTACTGTGGCTGAGCTAAAATGCAAACTATCAAAGACGATAAGACACTCTTATGACAGATTGAATTTGTGTTTGAAGGAGAAAACTTGACAATATGATAATCCAAATGTGTGAGAACATGGAGTTTAACACTTCAGTAATGATCTTGTTTGTGAAGATGTAGTATTAATGTCCCCTGTGGTTTTGGCAGTTATGAGTATGTTCTGATACACTACTACCTCTGCTGTTATTCATTGGAGTGCAGTAACCCTAACACCTTTATATGAATTTTAATAAACATGATCGGTGTTGAAGGGTTACATTGAATTTCTACAGTATAATTACTAGTGGTCTCATTTTTTCCCTGGTGTTTAATGTTCCGTATTGAGGCTTTGAAGTGTGTGTCGAGTAATCCAGGCAGTGCTATGTGAAGTGCGTATCGAGGCTTGTATCAGTGATGTGTGGTAATGTCTGAAGGATTCTGACAGATTGTGCGTTGACTATTAACAACATTACACGGTAAATGATGGAGCCAAATATTGGAAGGCTGGAGGACTCCCTCCAATACTGTGAGACAGAAAGATGTCTATGCCAACCTCTATAATTTAGCAGTGGCATTCCTGAGTACTCCTGACTCGTCAGTGCCCTGTGAACGGATGTTTAAAAGGCAGGAGAAATACTGTCCAAAAAAATAAATTGCCTGAGCCCCACTGCTGTGGAGAAACTGTTGATCTTAAACAAAAAACAATAATGTGTCACCTCAAGCACATTCACTGTCTGTTAGAAAGGCTCCAAATACTTATGCTGATTAATTACTCTTTACAATGTGTTGGGATAGTTGTCTGTGGCTTTAAGGCACAATGTATTATGGTTAATGAAGTAATAACAGAATCGTACAGAGATCATAGTTGTTTCATCTCTTGACTTTGTTATGTCGCACTGCTGTGTTAGTGTGCGTCCTTGAATAACGTGAGTACATTATTATTTCTGTATTGTTGCTTCTGTGTGCTTGTTTATGATTGTCGGAATGCTGCCCTTTTACCTGTGTTCTGCTGCTGTGCCGCCGTTTGATTGACACTGATTTAATGTGCTGCCGTTAGCTAGTTTCATTTCAGTTTCCTCCATCCCATGTCTTAAGCATACTTTCACTATTTCTGTGGTAGAAAATCAGTGTCTTAATGTGTTTGAGACTGATATGTGTTTGTTACAAGTAAAGGCACTTTATTTCGTACATCAGGTGTATAGTCAGTTTGACCACGTGTAGTTTATGGGTACTGACATTACTGTACGTTCAGCAGTAGCGGTCTGTTCTTTGATGTTCGGTTAAGTCACTCTGCGCAGTTTAAAGCTGCAGCAAATATCATTTGAGTTATTGTTTAATATTATGAGTGATTGTGCAGCTAGTATAAAGGGGATATCATTCACTTTATGTTATAGACATGAATTTATTTGACATTGTTCATTAATACTGTGATAACGTGGGTACTGTATTGTATACTTATTCTGTTATGTTATTACAGTAATGTGAGATGCTTGTATTCTGGGTAGTACTAATACTCATTATTTTATTTATGTTATGTTTATAGAACCACACAAATATATGCACACTGTCAGTGTCATAGCACAAGCTGTGCAAAATAACTCATGCCCGTACTGTGCCCAGCCTCATTCAGTAAAGCTGCCTTAAAACTGAACTCAAATTTCCTGCCTCATGTGTCCTGACTGACGCCCCAGGAGCGAATGAAGCATACACCCATCAAACAAGCCCTACACAGTCCATCAGTTACCCTCACCCACACTGTCTATACCTCAAAGTTACACATGCACATTCACTGCCCTCAACCCACTGTAAATAATCATTTCCATTTTCTAATGCCAGCATTTTTCATTTAAATAATGCTGCTCACCAACATAGACACAATATTATAATCCATTCATTGCGTACTTCTTTATTTTGCTGACCGTTTCATTCACAGGCTTTTTTGCAAAATACCACACTTCAAACTGATGTCAGCTGATATTTTTGCCTGTTACACTGTTTGTCCAATAGATGACCTAGCAGACCAAATGACACCTCAAGAAGCTTTGCCCTGGAGTGAACCAATTTGAAGAAAGGCTTCAATGCTTTATCTGTCCATCACTATTTTCCCCTCTTTCCTAAAGTAAATTGTATTGGAAACTCCTGACCATAAGATCAGATCAGTCTGTGGTGTACCAGTAGTTTAATGAGAAACTATATTTATTACTTAGACATGTTATGATCCATTCTGCATTAAAAAGGGACAGAGGCTACATTTGGACAAAAACTTCTGTATTTGCTGTATGTGTCACAAAAAGTCTAAGATAAATAAGCCAAAAATGTATTACATTAATACTGATGTGACACAAGTGAAGTGTCGGCCTTACCCATCCCGTCCCAGCAGGAATAGGGCAGGAATGCTGGGTTTGGCGGTGCTTCCATCTGCGATCATATCGAGGTACTGGCTGTCATTATCCAGTGCATTGTCTGCTATCAGAACGGCTTTTCCTCCTGCCTCTTCTACATGCCGGGCCTTTTGGACAAAGGAACAATCTCTGCATAAAATACAGGAAAAAAAGACCAGACTAGTTAATTCGTCTACTACTACACATACAAAACTAAACTGAAAAATCATAAAAACTGACTAAATAGAATTAAAAAAGAATGAAGACTTACAGATATTTTTAAGTGTGACAGTGAGACTGTTTGGGCCAGATCAAGTGGTGCCACAGGGACACATTTCATGTTCAGTAAGCTCTGTGTTGAAAACTAAATAATTTATCTCCATGTTTAATACATGTATGAATAGGTCTCAGTAAGTACTTTCACATGACACAAGCTAAAATTTACAGAAGTAACATTTTGGGGTAAAAATACTTAAATTACTGCTGCGTAACAAAGAGACTCAAAATGAACATCTTTTTTTTTCACTTTTACACAAATGTACAAAATATGCTCTTCTCATAAGAAACTGATCCTAAATGAAACATAGGGCTTTGGCTCTGATGTTAAACTACAATTGTGATCAAAATTGGATAAAAATGTTTAAATAACTTTTTATGAACACAAATATGTTGTGACATGGGGACAGCAGTTTGTCACTTTGTTCAGTATCAGAATAAAAGACTTTGGAACTAAAACACTACAAATATGTAAATAAACTTTTATTTAACATACATATTACAACGGTAATGATATATACAGCTAATGGCAGAGCATATTTGACAAATAATTGGGTTGTACATAACAATCCTATATTCTTGTTATGTTAAATAATTAGTTCCTACAGATTCAAAGACTTAAAACATCACTTATACAAGCAAAAATAAATATTACTGAAGTTAATAGTCCATTTACATATTTTAGTCCTTTTAAGGTTTCATTTTATATTGATAATATCTTTATATATTTTTTTCTACAAGTGATACTGAAATTTTGTAAACAGTTCCATAAAACAGAGTTCTTAAAAGCTTTAAAAAAAAAAAAATAGAGCCTATTTGAGAAATGATAGACTGTGAAACTTTACTTTTTGACACTGATGTTCACTTTCACTCAATCTGGCCCGTTTACAGGTTGACAGAAATCTTGAGACTATCACAACATTCAGTCAATAGATCATTCAAGGAATCATCATTCAACCAGATGTACATGTCTTTTAAAACAAAAAAAATCTATTTCACTCTAAAACATCCACTCATCTGGTAACAACCCTCCTGTACTTTGATAGGAGCTTGTTTTGGATCTGACAAATTGCCATCCTAACAGCATTAGACAGTGCCCACAGACACAGCGCATACACAACTAAGCACCTACAGCATCATAGCCAAGAATAATGCTCAGAAAACCACCCTACAGCTAAATATCAACTATGTGTTACACATATGAAAAAAAAAAAACTATTTAAATATATCAAACTGTTTTGATTTTTGTACTCAAGATTCCACATTCCATATGGCAATGATTAAATAGTTTTCTTTCCTTATGAGTTTAGTGCATGATATGCATCCACTTTCTAAAAAGTATGGAGTTGAGGGTTAAGAGAGCTTTATGTCAAACTTAGGGTAAGACAGGTTAGGGAGCAAAGCTAGAGATTCTGATAAACTGCAGTGACCCTCAAACAGCAAACAGGATTTACAAGACAAAATGAAGTCACCAGATAGCAGTTGCCAGTAGACTGTTCCCTTCACTCCTCTCCTGCTAAAATCCTACAACCCACGCTTCTCCTTCTTACAGTTATGACACACTGATCTCTACCTTTTGTTGATTTACAGTCGCAAGATTAGAAGCCAAAAATAAATGCATGTACCCTCTTTCCACCAGGACTACCTGTCCATGAATAATGTCTTTGTCTTTAAAGTCTGAGCAGCCATCAGCTGGATCTGCTAGTACAAGAAAAATCTCATCATAAGATGAGGTCTGGAGAGCAGAAAAGAGAAGAGGATATGTAATTAAACATGGGACACATTATGACAAGAATGTTTCGTTGAATGAGATAAATAAAAAGGAAAAGTACTCACAAAATCTCCACCAAAATCTTTCGCAGGTGCTGCACTAAAGATGTATCCTATCTCTTCAGGGCTGATGACCCGGAAATATAACAGTTCATTGACCCCAAGACCTGCAGCAGTGCGAAAGAAAGACAGTTAACCACGACTAGCTAACCCCAGAGAGGTGTACCACATCACTACTGGTTCACTGCAACACCAGTTTATCACTGGGTGGAAATGAGAAAGAGCTGATAATGATATGGTACTTCTTTCGATGACATGACTTGCCGACTGACTGGCCTTGAAGGTAAACAAACCTCAAAACACTGAACTGTTAGCTCAAAAGCTAACTAGCATTGTTTACCTCCAGACAATGCTGACCTTTCTCTTCTCCTTACTCACCTGACATGTAACTAAACTGCATGAGGAAACTCCAAAGACAGAAGACCAAAGCTGCTGCCATGTTCGTGACATTTGTAGAGCTGGGTAAGGTGGCACTGAGGAGGCTTCACCCAGTCTGTGCACATATCAGAGCGGTGTTTCCTTCTGATGCGTCTGACTGCTGACGGCTGAGACCGAGCTTGTATTTGTGCGCATGCGCTGTACTTACATGGTACCTGTTGGGGTCAGAGCCAGAGAGAGTTGGGACACGCTTTGATGTCGCAGCTACGTTGATCACGTGGTTCATGTAAGCCTCTGTAGTTCCAAATGAATCGCGCGCTGTCATATTCTTCCATGGGACCGACAGCAGGAAGTGCGTTGTTGAATATAAAATGAACCACACACAAGTACCGGTACATGTCCAGCCGTTGTTGCACTGCTGTATGCATGTTTGTGTCAGTTATGCTTTTTGAGTGGTGGGGTTGACCACTGAAAGTACTGCATTTATTACTTTGAAAGGTTTTAAATTGAGTAGTAGGTTTACCAAACGAGTTCAGGATAAATAAAACTACTTACAGGCATCACATGCCATTATGAAATGTTAATAAATTATGAGTAGAATAAAATCACAGGCAAAGTGGACCCATATTTGGTATTAGTATTGATTTAACCTTTGTCAGTTGGGTATTCTAAAGTTACAGCAGGCTGTTTGCCCTGAAATGTTGGAATTGAACATAATGTTTAATGGCTAATAGCTGAGCATTTTATAGTATTTTGACCTGCTTTCAAGACAGTTTCTACATATTTGATTTAAGTTACATGATTTGCTTTTTCTTTATTCATTTATTTTTTAAGTTGTAATGAGTTGCATAAACAGGTCATTTATCTTTGCTGACAACATGTGCTAACTGAACATGATTAAATTGATTAAATTCTCAAATACTGATTTGATGCATGCAGTGAAATCTTTCATATGATAAACAGCCCTCATTCATTTTCATGCACTAATGTACATTTTATTCATCAGTGATTGCACTAACTCAGGAATAGCTTAGAAGCCATGACATTCAGTCAGGTAGGTTTGTTCCTTTAATGTTGCCCAACGGGCAAATCTCCTGAATAATGGATGTGTGAAGTCCACTGTGGTGACATAATGGAAACAAATGAAAACTAGAAGCATGTGCTTTTGACTTCTTCTTTTTCTTTTCTTTCTTTTTTTTTTTTTTTTAATGAACGGCACACCAGAGTTGTGTTGTGGATGTGTTTCACTTTGACTGTATAACCTATTATTTATAGTAGTTTGTTCCTCTGACTTCCAGCTGTTGGCTGATTACTGTGCATTTATTCACAAAAATTTTCTGAACACTGGAATGAAATAAAAATTGAGACATTTATTTTGAATAACATGTCTTTTTCTTGCTTTGTCAAATTAAGCATTCTATGTCCATATTATAGCTTCTTTTTGTTTTTTAATTATTATTTCTAGTCATTTTTAGCCTGTGAGATTGTCTCTGTAGCACTTTCTGTCTAGTAGACAGAGCCTTTCATTTCACTGCTCAGACATCCATGATCTGCTTCTTTTGCAGACAAAGCATCTCTTTTTGCCCTGGCTAGCTGTCTAACTATATATATATATATATATATCTATGTA
>JAPQRP010000030.1:12050422-12078749 GCA_037367295.1 Apogon hyalosoma | reverse complement strand
ATATATTTTCTTTTTAACCTGTATATATCTTGTTCTGTTTTTAGTGTTGTGTGCCTTTTTTATTTTTTATTGATCTTTATTGATCTAATTTGAAACAGGGGTCCATGCGTGGACCACATACGATGAGTGATCCAGATGCATTTGAATCAGTGGATCCACACGTGGATCACGGATGATGCCTGCCACTGACTTACATTGGTATCACTTCTGTGGGCCCATCATGGAATTTTTGGTGGTTCTGTGATACCACCACAGATTTTGAGGGAGGGGTCTGTGATCATTACATGTCATTACACGTAATTCTGTGAGACCAGGCTGATGGAAGTGATGACAGAGAAGTTGAGGTGCTCGTCTTTCAATTTTTTTCTCTACATTGGATTTTTCCTAAGTGATTTATCACCAGTTATTACTGTGCCCCCCAAAAAGGAGGCAAGGGGTATTGTTTTTGGTTTGGTTTGTGTCTTTGTTTCTTTGTTTGTTTGTTAACACTTAAACAGCAAAACTGTTGGCTGAATTCATACTAAATTGGGTTTAGATTGCCAGTGACCCAGAATAGATGTGATTACATTTTGGGAAAAGTAGGTCAAAGTTCAAATTTTTTATGAATTTTTAAAATCCTTTTTTTTCCACAATTTGTCTATGCTGACATCAGCACATGCATAGACATGATGACATCAGCTGGATCGATGCCAAAATAAACTACAATGCGTGCGAGGTGCGGGGTTTGTTGTGCCTGGAACCACTTGTTATATTATCTTCTGGATTTTGTATTTTGCAGAGAGAAGCAAGTGTTTTCTTATATTTAAATACTGATCATGTTGGTTTTCATAAACTCTCAGAATAAATCTAAGGGTTATTATATGGAAATTGAGAAAACTGACTTTTTCAGTTTCAGTTTCAGCTTTGAATTCTTTCTGTGAAAATCAGGTATTTTTCTATATTTAATTTACTGATCATGTAGACGTTCATTAAAACTCTGATTAAAGTTGAAGGTGATTATATCATAAACAGAGAAACTGAAGAAAAGTGAATTTCAGCAAAGATATTATCATTAACGGAACATAACCCCAGTGTGTTCATCCACTGTCATTGATCCAACTCCATGGGTTTTACTGGTGAATCAATGTTGTAGAAGATGATGGTGTTTCCACGGTAACCAAGGAGCCTCTGAACATCCAAATGGGTCATATCTGATGACCATGAAAAGATGAAGAACTGTATTTTACACCAATTTTTCAAAAATATTGATAGGTTTAGTGTTGTAGATTATTAAACATTTTAGACCAGTAGATGGTTTTGTTCACCGGTGGCTGTTTGGGACTTTGAGGGTTAATTGTAATGATAGGACTAGTAGCTGAAAAGTTATGAAACATTTTAGACCAGCACCCTCTGAATAAAATAGGTCAAATAGGTCAGAGGGTGCTGTTTAGATCTTGTAGGGTTAAACCACTGTTTCTCAAACTGTGGGGTTGGCTCCCAAGGGGAGGCATGAAGGCTTGCCAGGGGGGTGTTTTTTTTTTCTTCAGGTTCAAACATGTAACAGGTGGAACTAATGTTGTAGCATTGGAGCACCCTGGACTCATTTTAGGGACGTACAACAAACCAATCTACTGCCATGGTGATCGGTCACTAGACTAGACAAAGAGTTTAGGTTTGGAGAATGTACATGGACTGGACTGAAAAAGAAACAATGTGCAATGCTTCTGTAACAGTTTGTACTTTAATGTTCTGAGATGTGCAATGGAAACAGGCTCACTGCAACCAATGATATTGTTAAAATGTTCATCTTTGATACCAAAATTTGTTTTTGTTCTAAAAAAGTTACTTTATGGTCATAGTTGTAAGATAATTGCACATTTCCTTTTCATTTGGAAAAATATTGTGTCAGGGAGCAGTCTTGCACTGCAAAAATCAAAATCTTACCAAGTGTATTTTAATAATTTCTAGTCAAAATATCTCATCACACTTAAAATAAGACAGAATCACCTGAAGGGTAACTTTTCAGTGAGATGTAATAACTTATTTTTAGACAATAGATCTGGAAAATCTTATTTCAAGAAATCTTACCAAGATAATTGTCACTTGTTCCACTGGCAATTTTTTTTACTTGAATGAAGCAATAAATAAATAAATAAATAAAAAAAATCTTGAATTAAGAAAAATAATCTGCCAATGGAACAAGTGACAATTATCTTGGTAAGATTTTCCAGATCTATTGTCTAAAAATCAGTTCTTACATCTCACTGAAAAGTTACCCCTCAGGTGATTCTGTCTTATTTTAAGTGTGATGAGATATTTGGACTAGAAATGAGAAAAATACACTTGGTCAGATTTTGATTTTTGCAGTGTGTTGAGTTTATTTGTATCGTTCAAGCAAAAAAAAAAAAAAAATCTTAGTTTTAATTTGCACAACAAATTATTCAAGGAAAAGGGAAAGTTTCTGTCAGTAAAAGTTCGAATTGCACCACAGTTACACTGTCGCTGGGGTTGAGGGTCCGGGGAGTTCTCGTCCTCCAAAGGGGGGCCAACAGAAAAAAGAGTGAGCAGCACTGGGTTAAACTGACAGTGGATTCAGTTCACGGCTGTTTTCTCGCCTTCCACCAGGGGTCGCTGTAACTCCAACCAAACAGTCAACTTTCCCACATATGGAAGATTGGATTAACGCAGACGGAAGACAGAAAGCATCGACATTGACAGAGGAGGATGGTGCGTGTGTGCTCCGTCTGTCTGTGTGGAAGGACGGAGGGAAGCAGGCAGACACACAGACACACAGACACACAACACCGCAACTCAACTTGGAGCTTCCGACGCCTGAATTAGCAAAAGCACAATGACTCCCACTTAGGTTGGCGTTTTTTGTTTGTTTTTTTTTGTGTATTTTTTTCGGTTAAGTTGAAGCGGACTGTGGGAGTTTGAGCTTCTGTAAAGGTAGGCATTTCATCCTCACCTTATATTTACTTATTATCCGCCACGTCTCATGTTTTCTGACATGCTAACACTGTTCCAACGCTAAAATATGTGCATGTATTAGCCAGTGTTAGATAAGGCTTTTCCAGAGGTACGAAATGGGTCAGTATTAAAGTTGAGTCACATTCAGTTGTTTCGGCAAAAAAAAAAAACCCACAGAATTCTGGCGGAAATAGTCGGTCGTTAAAATTTGACAAACTGATTTCTTGTCCCTGTTTTGATGTCAGTGATGCGCAGTTTTGCTGTGTCACAAAAGCTCGTGCGTCTGCAAAATGTCAAAGGTCCTGCCCATTCTAGCACGTGCTCTGTTATCATTATCATTGCAAGAAAAAAAAACACAGATTCTAAGGAAAGGGTGTATTTTTATTTTCTGTGCCTTATCTAATATTAGTTCAAACCCTGATACAGAACAGAATGTAACCCTGCAGATCTCAAACTTAATAGATTTCCATCAGGGGTGTCATACATGTGGCCCGCGGGCCAAAACCGGCCTGCCAAAGGTTCCGATCTGGCCCATTGTAGGAGTTTGCAAAAATTACACTGAAGATATTAACAGCCAAGGATGTTTAATTTTAGTTCAAGGGCCACATACAGACCAGTTGTGGTTTCAAGTACAATAATATTACATTATATCTATAAATAATGACTCAACATTTTTTTGGCTTTTACTGTTAAAAAAAAAAAGAAAAAAACCTATTAAATTGTGAGAATTATTTACATTAACAATCAATCCTTCAACAAATAAATGTGAATAGCCTGAATTAGGGATGTATCGATCCAATATTTTGAGCTTTGATACCAATTCAATACCAGGGCTGCCGATATCTGCCGATACTGATACTGACTGATCTGACACTGCTGTTAAATTCACTTTTATTACGCATGGTGAGAAAAAAAATTGTGAATTAATTAAGGTAATATCAGGGACTTTTCACTATAAAACCTCAAGTAAGAAATACCTGTAAAGAGTCTAATTTGTCTCATCGTTTTTAAAAACATGTGTACCAGTCATTGTATCAAAAATAGTCAAGACAAAAAGAAACAAAATGAAACAATGGAAATGTGTCTTAATTGAGGCACCCAGCTGGTCAGGAAATATAATGCCTGTACTTAAGAACATCAAATGAGAAAATGTAAACATACATGTGTGTGGTAGTGTAGAGTCAATCAAACAACATGTTCACCTTCTCAGTTAACCAGAGGTAATGCAGCTATAGTGGCTATCACTGCTAAGAAACTTTTAGTGCAAAAAGGATCATAAATCCAGTTGAATTTACCCTTTAAATAAGATTAAATGGGGTGCCCCCCCCCCCGTTGAGAAACACTCTATTAGTCCAGCCACTTGCATTTCAACATGGTAATACCTGTGACAAGGTAAGACAACAATATATTGATAATTAACACGGCTTTGTGCAAGCCGTGCACCTTTTTTTTGCTTGTGCATTTCAAAAATTAACGGTGCAAATCACGGATACACGGCTCGCTGCTTAATACACTGTACTCATTAAAGTTAACTGCTTCAGCTCATTAGCTGTAATTTTGCTATACTCGCTGTACTCTTTGACGTTTGACATGCCTTACAGATACTGCAGTAGCAGTGGAAGCTGTTGGCGTGACAAGTGTAAAATATTGCCACACTGCTGACCCTTTGCTGTTATCTGCCTCCATGCTAAATTATGTTTCTCACAATCAAAGATCTACGCCACAATGAATAACTCGCCTTTCATATTGACAGTGGCATCACAAACCGTACGACACCGATCAGCAAAGTAATGGAGAAGCCCCTGGCCGCAGTTGCTTGAAGTACTGTGATGAATAAACTAAACATTTTGGATCAGTCGTATGGATCGGTACTTTTTTACTGATATCTGATCCAGCATTTTGCACCTGGATCAGACCAGTAGCTGATGCCAATATCAGATGGATACATCCCTAACCTGAACAAATATGAACAACCTGAAATATCTAAAGAAAATTAAGTGGAATTTTAATAATATTCTACCTGTTACTAAATGTTTTGTGCTTTTGTAGATCTGATCTGTAATGCACATGTATAAATGATAAGTTGAATATTGTTAAAATTGCACTTATTTTTCTTAAGAAATGTCTTTTTTTTTCAGGTCATTCATACCTTTTTTGTTTGTATAGTTTGCAAATATAAATATTTTCATAATTTAAAGGTTTTTTTTTTTCCATTAAAACAAAGAATAAAATTGGAGTTTTTGTTATTTATAGGCTGTTATGCTATTATTTTACCGGTCTGGCCCACTTGAGATCAAATTGGACTGAATGTGGCCCCTGAATGAAAATTAGTTTGGCATCCCTATTCTAGAAACACACACACACACACACACACACACACACACACACACATACATATATTAATGTTCTAGGTTACATACAGGCAGGCTGAAAATTTGATTTTGGCACATGTGATGCTAGGACAGTGTCTACAAACCAGTGTAATAGGTATAATTAAAATCATTATTCACATACTTGAGATCAAAAGATTAGCTTGTCTCATCGGAGGACCTCTGACTCTGCTGGGTACAAAATCAGGTTTCCCTAATCTCTTCTAGATCAGAGGAGCAGGAGGAATAGCCAAAATAACCAAAAGAAGTAATGAGGAGTCACATGGCTGGAGGTTTGGAGTCCTTCACATGTGTGTTTGTGTCTGCAGTTGCTGTCCACATGGAGCTGAGCAGGAGGAAGGTGCCTCTGTATGTGAGTATGTGTTCCAGTTTGCAGTGGAAATTTCAGGCCATCCTTCCCAATTAGTCTCATGAGTTGGATATCCCTCTGGAAAAAAAAAAAATCACTGCAAATTGGGTTTGGAACATAGTGGGAGATCGGCACAGGCTGCAGCCTCATTTATGAAAACCAAGTGCTTGTGCTTATGACCAAACCATTACATCTTGTAAAGATACATCATAAGACCCAAATGAAATATTAAGTTATATTAAAACTATGGATCGATGATACTGCTGTTTTCTGCTGTTGTATCCATGTTGTCTTAAAGACTAGCATATTTTTTGGAGTTTATTATAGTTAGACTGCTTATCTTACCTCCCAAGTAATACCTAAACAATGGATAAATCAGTAAATATATAAGTCAGGATCACTAAATCTGCAAGTCAAAGCAATTGATCAGTACTGGAACTGGACATCAAACTAGATGTTAAAGCTCTAAATGATTCTTAAACAAAAAAAATTTATTTATAATTTTTCCCTCATAGTCAGGAAGGCCTGATAGTAACCATCAGCAGCTATCAGAACCAATTCTGTCAATATCAGTGGTCTGTATTAGGTGTGCAATGGTACAGGTATCCCACGGTTTGATCCGTACCTCGGTTCTTGTGCCATGGTTTTTGGTTTGGTTTTGGTTCGTGTTTTGAGTGTAAAGAGAACAGGTTTTTTACTCTCAAAATTATATTTTTATTTTGCTTGTCAACAAAAACTGAATTTCACAGTAGGAACAAATTCTGTGACTGTACTGAATAAAATAACCCTTTCTGTCCTGAACAATAGAACCCTTTCTTATTCCTTTACTTGTATACAGTCGTATAAAACACACACGTGCACACATGAGGACCAAAGGGTTTTTTAAAAAAAATAAATTAATTCCTGTTCTGCATAGGGATGGAAAAGAAAACGGCGGTATAAAAACACCACAGTTATGTACCGTATGCATTTCCTTGTAGTAGTGTCATGGTATTATGTGTATCAGAGTCCTGTATCTGGTTGGGAACCCACGCGTACTTAAAAGTGAGACAATGTGTTTAATCTCAGGTTGGGTCGGGTTGCAGATCTAATGTACACGGGTACGGGCAGATGTGGGTTTGGAAAAGTGGTGGACCCATGCAGGACTCTGAGTGTTGAGTCTAAAGCCACTTCTCTGTTGCTGTCTCTCGCTGAGGGGCGGGGCTTCCCCGTGCTGCGTGCTCACATGCAGAGAGAGAGACTTGCAGGGCGAACTTTCGCCTTTCGCCACCAACGCAAAATCAATTACAGAACTGAAACCCTGCGGTTCACAAGGGCGGATTGTCCCGTGGAGGGCAAACCGAACGGTTCACGGTTTTCCCGAGTACCGTTGCATCCTATGTCTGTATAATGTCCTCCCAGTACCCATTGTTTGGCCAGAACTGTTAATCCGTCTACCTGTAGGTGTCTTCCAAGAATATTTGATGTTCAGTTTAAATTGATGCATTCATTGTAATACAATTTCAGAGAACACAGCATTTCCCCTAAGATAGATATGTTGTCAAAGTTAAAAAACAAAGGTAGAAAAATATAATTTCATATTATTTTGGATCACTGCTATGTCTATAACTTTGTACAAAATCTGAAAAAGTTGGACCAGATTATAAACAACATCCAAAAAGGTTAAAAACAAGATTTGCCAAGACATTTGAGTTTGTAATCCTGAATTTCAGGAAACACTTTTTCCGCAATTTTTGAGACTGAGCTCATGAAATTGCATTGTATGTCATGCAAATTCTTATGGCATTTGGCGTGCAATACATACGCATTTTCAACCTTTTGCGTGTTACGGAATGCCATTTCCGAAGATCTCCAGTTCACATAACCTGCACCCTTAACCCTTAGTGTGTGGTATTTGACGCGGTGTAAACATATACATGGAAAGCTTATAATGCGTACAGATAACACAGCAATTAAGAGTTGTGTGTATATTTACGCGAGTCATGATATCATGTGGCAATTTTCTGACATTTTTTTACCCTCATTGATTGAAAAAGCTATCATTAGTTGGAGCTCTAGCAGATGGTACAGATGACCCTACATTACATGTAATTTCAGCTGTCCCACTGAAGTCTGTGATTGCCATTTACCTCTAATTGTCCTCCAAGGTTGACGAGGGCGTCACTGTGACATCTGACTGATGTTTCCGTTGTGATCAAACACTAATTCTCATTGGTCTTGGAATGCACCATACTATGGTTTTGCTATTGTATTATTTGAGCTGTGAATCACAGTTTCTTGGGGAAGAAAATAAGCTTATCTATCACCACAACTGTGACAATAGCTGCCTGGCATTTGTTTATATAACTAGCAAATCAGTAACTGTGTGATTCATTCACTGTGCTGTTTTTTTATTTGTGCTTCACTTTCACTCCACACTGGAATAGATCTTTGTATTTGCGATCTGTTTCGTTTGTGACCACCCTGGTCTCCTTTGAATGAACCTCTTGTCTCTGAGGTTAAGTTGTGGTCAAACAGGGTTTGGCTGTTTGTCAAATATTTTTATTGGTTTCAGTTTGGGATTTTAACAGTGTAAATATGAATGTGAATTAATTGTTCATGAAAGATCAAACAGACATACAATTCTCACTCTGTACACAGTTAAATGACCCCTTTTCAGTTCTATGTGTTCTTTCTCTGTTACGCTGATGTTACTTAAATATTACCTAACTTAATTAGACGGCCCTGTTCGGTCCATTGTATGAATATAATACGCCTACTCTTCAAACTACAGAGCTGTCAGACGGTGGAAAGCTATTATTACATATCATTTATCATTGAAATTATTTCATCTGAATGGCTTCAGCTATTTTAACCCCCTAGTACTCAACATTGGATCAATCCTACAGCAAATGACTAAGTAAATGTTCTAGTAGTCTAAAACGCAGCTCCAAACCACTGAGAATTAATTAGTGCATAAAAAATCTGAAGCAAAAGCAATATAGCTCACAAAATGATGCAGAACACAGCCTGAGTGAGACCCACAGAGGAATATTGTGATAAATAATGATGGTATCGGGAAACAGTGATTCTGTGATTCTGCAAGTTAATCATTTATATTACATCCTGATATCTAAGAAGAAAAATATCCCACACATTTACAGTGGTGACAATTTGACAAAATCTGATAACTGATTATAAAACAACTTCATGTTAGCATGAAAAGATCAATGTTTGGCATCAGCACAGTACAACATATTAAATGATGACTAATAAAATTGAAAATGCTGTGTTTTTTAAGATTCTGAGGGCAAGTTTCATTAAGTATGTTTCCATAAACATATTTAATGCACAATTTGAATGTTTCTGGAAACAGGAAAAAAAAAAAAAACATGAAAAAAATAATTTTGCCTTTTTTTTTTAAAAGGCCTGTTCTGCTATTTTTCCACTAAAGAGTTAATACACATAAAGAAAAACACATTTTGTGAATAGATTCTGACATGGCTAACATTTAACTCGGATGATTGACCAGCTGACTCATCAGCTGTTTACTACAAACTCCCAGATTTTCTCATAAAGTGTAAAACTTGTATAGAGATACAAACGGTTGTATGGACCAATGAGAAGATGTCACAGCCATTTAAGATAGATGGCAGTGGAATGTTTGGCTTCTTCCATTAGAGCCATGTGTAACGCTGAATTAAAGACATGATGTGATGTTAATGTGTAATGTAACCTAGAGCCGCCTACTGGTGACACAACAAAGCTGAGATTATTCACTCCAAAAAAGGTTACAGGAGCACACACAATTTGCATTTTAATTTTTGCAACTTTGCAAAGTTCGTGTTTGACATCTTATAGAAATACAGCTACAGTTTAAGACTGGAATTAAAATAAGGGCTGGATCTGTGTTTCTTGATTGTTTGCAGTTGGACTGTTTCCTCATGCAGGTGGATTTTTTTACTTAATGTTGCTTAAAGAGTTAGGCGAGTTGTGAGAAAATATATTGAGTTATAACAGTTTGGTTAAAGTACAGCTGTTTGTAAGAAGGAGACACAGTTAATGATGGTCCCCTCTGAATACTTTCTGCACAGCACTCCACAGCACCTTAGAGGAAGTAAGAGGCAACTGTGTTATATAATATTGTCTACTGAAGGTAGGGACAGGCAGGGGTATAATAACTGGTATTATACCCCCAGTATAATGGATATAAGAGGAACTCTGTCCATCCGTCCATCTGAGATTTTTGTCCAACCCATTTCTCTGACACTATTCACCCAGTGCTTTTCAAATTGGACACATGTTCTTTACCACTAGGAGAGCTGCAGTGCACAGTTTGATGGCTGAATTCCAAGTTTTGGATTTTTACCCTCGGCCCTTGCTGCAGGGTATTGTCATCAGTTAGTTGTCCGTCTGTCCATCCATCTGCATGTGCAAAAACTTGGGCATGCACTGATAAGTTAGGCCACCGGGTGGCAGTAGTGCTACTGATAAGTCAGGCTGAGGGTTTTCAAGTGCGTGCACGTTATGTTTTACAATTGCAGCCTCCCTTGAACAGGAAAGTAAAGAGTTACAGAACAGTCAGGTGTGGAAGAGATAATAAAAGCATGGAAAATTCATTCTATGATGTTCTGAAGCAATTTTGAACTGAGTTTGGTAGTATTCTGAATTGGAGAAAACAAGACTGAACCAATGGCCAGAGTTTCAATTTTAATCGAACAAACAACTAAGATTTCTAAGATGGTTTTATATTTTCAGCTAAATGCTTGGAAAAACTTGAATTATCCTCTCTGAACTTAGTCTGAAACAGTCATTGCCATCCTACGTTTGATTTATCATCACCAGATACAGACAGACATGAAGAAGTAGACTGATGAAGGTATGGATTGTGATTGAGACAGAAGACACAGAGCCTGGATTATTGTGAGAATCAGGAGCGACAAGAGAAAAAGCTCAGTTTTACACCGTGAGAAATCAGGTCAGCTGCTGAGGTGATGGAAGACTAATAGACCACTCAAAGAAACTATTCCTCCACTCACATACCGTCCAACACTAATCCAGGATGTTCGCTGCGTTTCAAGTTAAGCCTTAAAATGTACATGTTTTCGTGTACCTTCTCTACCTGTCTCTTCAACTCCTGCCTCAGTCATTTGATAGGTTTCCCAGAATAACCCACTCAGTGTCTTGTGGCTGCATTGCTGTCTGCTCTATTGAGGCCAATGTAGGAGGACATAATAGATTTCTCCTGCTGTGGCTGCTGAATGTTGGTGGAAAGCGACGGGCTGCCAGTGGCTTTGTGTGAAACTGAAACTGTGTAATTCACATTTGACATTTAAACATTCATCCAAGTCTGTCTTCAAACTCAGGTACAGTTCAAACTATGAGGTCTATGAACTTCTGCAAAATCCATGATTGTTAAAAGCTTTATAGTCTGTTATAGAATAGAATAGAATACTTTATTTTGTACTACTCCAGTCGGTGCAACATTAACAAAACACCAGTACTACAGAAATAAGAATACAGTGAATATAAAATTACAAAAACTAAAAATAAGATAAGAAAATGGAATATAATTTTCACAAAGTAACATAAGAATAGGGCTAAGTAGAATAAAAATAAAACTGGACAAAATGAGAATCCATGCAAATTTACAGTATTAACAGTATGTGACAGTATGTATATCTGAACAATATTAACAGTATTTTCCAATGAAAACAGTATGTCCATCTATGAAACAGTATGTGTATACCTATGAACCAAGTGTATATAAAAATATTGCATTTATATTTTGATTAAAAAATTTAATAAATGTAGCATTGCTATTGCAGAACAGATTATTGCATGACTTATTGCAATGAACAGTGAGTTTACCTTTGACTGGTGTCAGTTGTCTTTGTAAAGCTTGTGTTGAAGCGTGCCATGCAGTATTATTGCTGAACTCATATCACATAAATGTGCTCTTTTTCTTCAGATATTGTGGGTTTAAAAGCTCAGTGCTCGCTGCAAGACTTTATCTGTAATATATAAAGGACTGGGTGTCAAATCTCCATACTTAATGTGGAACAGACTGAAACGTGCATTGCACATATATTATCATTAACGTATTACTAATTGTCTGGCCAGGTTTGGAAAATATTTGACTTATTTTTTTTTTGTTGATCTGGATTCTGAAGTTTTAAGTGACTGTTTAGACATTGATCTTGTATACTGTAGTTGCTGGTGTCATTTAAGGGTTTGTCTCCTTTCTATCCCTACCTGTTCCACTTTCATAGACTCACTTAGAAATAGTTAAATTTTTGATTCCTAGAAGGATCCATCTTCTGATGCCATATATTGATCTTCTCCAACTATCTAAAGCTCCAGATGCTGCTACAGCAGCAGCTGAACTCACCCCCATTTGACATCATCTTGCACCAGCAATATTTACTACAAATCACATCAAAGCGCTCATGCAGTTTTATCAACTTCTATATCATTCATGCATATAATAGTGAAATAGAGCCTTTAATACGTATCCAGCTCCATATAATAACCAAACAGGACCTTTGACCTGAACTCATTTGAATATCATGTTGAAAAATACAGCAAAATCATTAGGTTTGACTTTTAAAATCTAAAAGAACATTCTTGCCCACCTTTTAGATTCTATTACTTGAAATATGTTAAACACACTATATTTATACATCAAATATATCAAGCTTTAGAATCTTTGAGGAAGGCAAGAGGTTCAATTTGAAGACAAACTAAGAAGGTTTAAAAATGACACATTCCATGCAGAAGTAAATGGAACATCCCAGCTGATCATCCTAAACATGTCTGATTTACAAATGTTTGTTGTTATTATGATCATAAGTATTGCTTAATAAATGTAATATCTACTTTTTGGTCCCATACATGGTCTTATTTCTTGGTATTACAGACATGAGCAGGCTGAAAGGATCCATGTTGGAGATGCTTGATATTACTGTTTTTAGTCCTGCATCACTGAACATGGCTCAAAAGGATTTTCTAGACATAATTATGCATTTGACTGAGCCAGACACACCTGTTTTTAAAATAAATCCAAAGTGGGAAAAACAGACAGGATACCACAACATGTCCCTTGCAAAATTTTTGCATTCAAATTGCATTATTATTGCAAAATTTACTATTCTCGTCACATTTGGAATAATACGAAATATTTTCAATGCAGTGGACTGTTTCATTATGTCTGAGTCATATTTAGCACAGTATTTCAGCCACATGCATTTGTTTTCAGTATAATTCATACCATTTTGCAATATAGTAATGCGGTAGAGAACTAATTAACTGATGTATTACGATGTAAAGTTTCTAGACAGTTTATCAAATAGTGATTTAATCTCAATTGCTATAGGGATATAAATATGATATCAGCTAATAAACTAGAGGATGTAGTAACCAACCAATATTTGAATAGTTGTAACTAATTACCACCAATTATCAATTTATATTTTTGCTTGAAACGCAATATTCATCCATACTCTTTAAGTAAAATATCCACAATGGGCAAAACAAACACAGGGTCTCCTGAGTGTTTTTTCACAGCCACCATAGAGTTATATTGAGTTTATATGATGCACAGATACATTGGTTAGAGTGGTATTGATTGATATTTGCTGATACTGACCAGTAACAGTATCAGGAAATCCTTTCTCTGTTTTTTCCACAGATGGCAGTGGCAGTTACATATCTGTTGTGGTACATTAAAGTTTTTTTGTTTTTTTTTTTCATACATTTTTTTGGTTTAATTTATGTTCATTCAAAGACAATGTGTGGAAAGATTTATATTTATCTAAGATTTTTTTTAGATTTATATCATGAATATTTCTTGTTAAGGGGGAATAAATAATAACAAAAACAAAATAAAGAAACAGAAAGTATTAATATCACTATTGTCAGCAAAATGTCATTTTAAATACTGGAATTGGTCTAGAATGTTACAATCACTGTTTCAGACTGCAACCAAAAGAATTTAGGAAAGTGGACCTCTAGATGTCACTAAATACTATGCACTGAGTCTGCAAGTTAGAAAACAATGTCACGTTTCCCAACATTACTTAAGACTGAAATCAGCACTGGCGGTGGAAACTCCCATGATTGCACCATTTCATACTATGCAGACTTCAAGAACTGGTGAAGAACTGGTTCAGAATTGGGCAGTGGCTCCCGCCAGCCCTCCACATTCATCCTGTCATGCCTAGGTTTCTTTTGTTTTGACCCTAACCTTACTTATAATTTTTTTTATTTTTTTAGCTTTCTATTAATACAAAATTTGTCCATTTCTTTTGCCCTATTTCACTCCCTCTTGCCCCAGATAAGGAATCTAAATTGTCCAGGCCTGTTGGGATCAGGGCAGGTATTTGCAGTAGACACTAAAACATTCCTGTTTTTATTGAGGGGAAAATGTTTTATTGTACCCTCAAGAGGAATGCTGTCAGGGGATTTGGTGTACTTTAGTGTAGAAATGTAAAACACTGCATCAAAACAGACTCTTAGGCTTAAACATGAGCTTGTATCTTTAGGTATAGAAACTTTTTAGTTTCTGGCTGTTCTTTATTTGCCTCTCACCTATCTTTATGTCAGGGCCAGGCCAAGGTTTTTACATTGCTGGAGGGTTTGGATTCACTGCCAGAGGATGTGGAGGTCTATGTTGTGCTGGAAGGATCCACACTGGTCCATGTGACAAGGGCTCAGAGTGACATCATGCTCTACTTCATTGTCCCTGGTATGTATATGCATGATTCAGTCGATTTCTGCAGGTTTTTCATGTAGTTTGGACTTATTTGTGATGCATTATAGGGCTGGGAGATAAAAATGATGATATATTTTTATGTCACTGACATTGTCTGCATCACCCAGCTGTAATGTGTTACAGTAAACATGCTTTCAAACATCCTTTTCCAGTCCTTTCCTCTCTGTGATGCATTCAGGAACACCGTATCACTGTTTGAATCTAGACTCTCAGGCACATACAGGGTCTGCAACATGGACGTCTGGAAGAGCACAGAATCTTATCAGCTTCCTGTGGAAACAGCTCCATAAACAATATGTCACCATTACTGAGCCCCTGTATACGTCCACACAGGCTACAGGCAGGGCTGCTGGACAATGATATTCCTTTAGTCGACAGGAAGACAAGGCCTCTCCAAGAAAAATGATGCAATTATGAGAATGTAAAAAGAAAAGCAGAAAACTTTATACAAACAGTCTGAACTTTGAGGCATCTGATTCACTTAAATTACCTAATTATTATTATTATTATTATTATGATTATCATGTAACTTTCAATAATTTTTTACAGATTATGACTAGTGGCAGTTTCACATGTCATTGCAGGATGAAGAGCAACCTACAGAGTGATCCATTACATTGCTGTACTTTCTGTTTGCTTGATGAGGCAGTTATATGTTGTAAAAGAAAAGATGCTTTCTAGGTATTTAATAAGATATCCATGTTTAATAAATGAAGACATTTTTTCTGCAGGTCTTTAAAGCTGTGGGAGACTTTCGTCACCAATTTTTCATCAAATCTGTAGAACCCGAGTCTTAGCCAAAGTATCACGAATCCGTAAGTCTTTCCGTAATTACTCACCTGAATCTCTTCCCTCATGGTGAACAATTTCGAAGTGTACTCTACCGTAAACAAACCATTTGTTTACAAACAGAGCTGGTAGGTTACTCGGGTATCTTTGGAATTTTGTCGCGACGTGCATTGCGGGAAGCTGAGGTTTGTGCAGCCGCCTGGCACGTGACACGGAAATGGCTGGAGCTCCGCTTCCCTCTAACCGTTTCCATGTTTCACCTGGTTCCACTTTGAAATTGTTCACCGTGAGGGAAGAGATTCAGGTGAGTAATCACAGAAAGACTTACGGATTCATGATACTTAGGCTATGACTCAGGTTTTCAAGATTGGATGAAAAATAGGTGATTAAAGTCTCCCGCAGCTTTAAAAATAGTTTTAAATTGTCTAAAATTCAATTATCTGAATTTAGGACCTAAGATGTAGTGTAACAGTGTTTTTTTATATGTTAGATTTCTATGTTCTATACATATTTTCTATGATGTATGAAGTATATTATTTGATTTTTATTAAACATTTGCAAATCAAATTTTGACGACCTCATAACTTCAGCGCAGGCAAAGCCTTGTGATCCCTCGGATTATTGTGGTCCTGTTCCTGGAACACATGTTACAGTATGCCATATTACACACAACATTACATACATTACAATCTGGAAATTAATTAGGTCTTAAAATGCATTCATTATCATCTTTTAAAAATATTAGATTTTACTTGTGGAAATCTGGAGAAACTAATACATCTAGAGTGAAGTCTGGTTTTTTTTTGTTGTGTTGTATCCCTTATTAGGACATAATATGGCCGAGGTGGTGTCTGTTCAGGCCTACCTGTGCTCTGAAACCACACCCCTGACCTGGGTGGGCGGAGCTTCTCTGGAATATGTACAAGATGATGCACAGGTAGAGGAGGTCTTAAATATGCTGGATTTTATGTTCTTGTTATCTTAATTGTACCTATAATTCTGTTTTGATTCTGTGTGACCATGTGGCAGTGCACGCAGTTTTTACATTACCTTTAGAATTTTTGTTTTTTGTTTTGTCTATCAAAGTGCTTGTTTTTTTAATCAGCTATTTTACAAAGTATCTTTTTTTTAGAAGCAAAGTTATTATTGTTATTACAATGAATCCTTAACACAAGAACTGTACAAAATTGTCTACATTAGGGCTAAGTCAAGGGAAGGTTAACATCTGGTCACAAAAATTAAATTACAATGATCTGCACCAAACTTATATTTTTGGGTTGGTAATTGCTTATATTTTCAGGAAAATGTGTTTTTAAAATGAGAAAAAATTTGTGAAAAAATTTGAGGAGTTTTATGAGTGTGAATGTAAAGTGACAAAATTTTGTGCCGTCATTCTGGGTTCATTTGATAAACTCTATATATAAATAAACTAAATTTATTCCTAATACATTAATATTTGACTTATTTTATTTGTGTCATATTCTAAACACACAGTGTTTAAAATTAATAAATTCATATATCTATGCAAAATACATTTGAATATAATGTTAATATTATTTGTATGTTGTAAATATTGTAAAAAAAAAAATCTCTTCCCCCCCTCTCTATCTATCTATCGATCTATCGATCGATCGAAATAAAAACTGTTTAATTTGATATGTACTTTTGTTGTCCATCCATGACGCTGCCATTTTTCAAAAATCTTGCTATTTAGGTCTGATCAAATATTTTTTCCTCTAACCAGTTATTAGGTTGTAAAATAGAAGGTTTAAGGTATACACTGAATACATTTGAGGATGAAAATATCAGAGGAACTTCACGTTTGAGAACTTTGGAATTCTTGCAAAAAATAGACGTTAAGTCTTTGTCCATCCATGATGCAGTAGTTTTTGATATTTTTCATTTAAAAATATTTGAAACAAAATTTTGCCCTATGAGTAGGTTTAAGATGGCATTTAGACCTTTACAATTTTGTGTAATATTTATCTTAAACTTGTCTGATTCAAAAGTTATGAATCAAAAAATAGTGGGTGGGCCATCCGTGACACCCTTTACCTCTCCCTTTATTCAATTTGGAATCCAGTTTTCAAGATGGTATTTCATGCATGATATATTATATTTCAGGGTGCATACAAAGATCAATATTTGTACCCAATACACATTTGCAGTAAAATGAAAAAATTGGTGTCTTAACTCTGAACACAAAACTGCGAAGCCTTAGAGCACAAGTTTAATTAAAAGAAAATTTGACATTGTGTTCATTGAGCTCTGAACAGTATTTTTTAAAGATTTAACAAAAAAAACAAAAACAAACAAAAAAAAAACATCTCCCCAAGTTATTTACAGTAAACAAACTGAAAATGAGTTAAATTAACAAGACGTATATTTGTGCTGGAATTTGAGTCTCAGCCGTTGGTCCCTTTTCAGCAGTAGTAGCTTGTAATGCAGAAAGCAGAGCTGCTCAGTGTGAACAGAGTGGAGAGACAATATAGAACACAGGTTTCCACCAAAGGGTCCATTCCAGCCCATGGATGAATTTGTGAAATGCAACAATTAGTGGTGTCAAAATTATTTTAGTCCAGGTTCCATATACAGACACATACAGACCAGTTAGATCTCAAGTGGGTCAGACCAGTAAAATATTATCATTAGCCACCTTTATACGCAGATCCCAGAAAAAGACGGGCTGACTCTGAAGAGGCTAGCAACACCGCTACGCTAAGGGTATTTCCAAGGCGTAAGTTATACAAAAAAAGGGTGAGATGGTGATAACACCTTTTTTTCACCATGGACCGATTTCCACAACCAAGCCAAAGGAGTAACAGAGGTGAGACAGGCTGGACTTTTACACAGTGGACCTGCGTTCTGGAATCAAAGGGGCGGTGATGCAGTGTATAGTATGATGTATAACTTACGCCTTGGAAATACCCTTAGCATAGCGGTGTTGCTAGCCTCTTCAGTCAGCCCGTCTTTCACCGTTCCACAAATGTTTGCATGGATAGAGTCCTCCACCTGAAGTGACAACAGCTTGCAGATCTTGGTGTCAACAGTTCGACATCTCTCTGGTCACGTTGATATGTTTGTTTACTGTACACGGCCTGTGCTCATTTTTAAATCACCCGGCGTGGGGGTCGCACATGCAATACATCTTCAAAACGTCACACCGTGGTTGCAGAACAAGAGGTGTTCTTTTTACATAGCGTTCCATTTACACGGACGAATAAAGGCGAAATATTCCTGTAACAGAAGTGCTTGGAAAAGGGGCAATAATAACCTATAAATAATGACAACTGGGTGATTCTATGAAACTGGGTACATTTTGGTATCTGGCACGTTTCCAGCTTTTTAGACCCAATAATAAAAGATAAATGTAGACATATTTCCCCCCGGGATGTACCTAATGATGACCTCAGATAAATGCAAAAAAACCAAAAAAGATACTCTTGCTCTGAGCCATCCCAGAATTAATTAATTTTTACTAAAATATTGGGGCCAAAAATAGGACCAAAATTGGGACATGAAAAGCTACCTAGGTGTCAGTGCATTTGATCTAGAAATGTGGCTGTAAATGTTCTTATATACCACTATAAATAAAGACACTGTGTTAAATTTGTCGATCCTAGTGGTTTTTCCAATCCAGACGTGGGTTTTTCATGAATCTCAGTCTCATTCCAGGTTTTGTGTGTAACCCATCGTGTCCTTCTGTGTTACATGCAGAACCTGCCCAGTTAAATACATATAAATCACAAATGATTTTGCAACAGCAGTTGTTTTTGTGAAACACTGTCTTGCATAATTAGTTCGATTTCCAAAATGTACCTGTGGGAGAATAAAGAGATATTCAGAAAAATAGTAGCACGTAATTTTCGTGTCCTTTTGACCGTGTTACATACAGACTTTTGTATTAAATATAATGTAAAATAATATAAAAAATGTGCTTTATCAGAAAAAGTTTCTTTTTTCTCTTTGTTTTGGTGTAAAAAAAGTAACATTTTATTAAAAAAAAAATCTTTACATTAACAAACTATCCTTTTTCAAAAATGTGAATAACCTGAACAAATATGAACAGCCTAAAATGTCTCAAGAGAAGTAAATGCAATTTTACCAATATTCTACCTGTCACTAAATGTTTTATGTATTTGTAGATTCTGTATCTGTAAGTGTTAATGTATGTGTAAATGATAAACTGAAACTAAATATTTTTTAGAACTGAACTCGTTATTCTTAAGACATTTCAAGTTGTTCATGTTATTCACATTTTTAAGGACGCTTTGTAGCTGTAAACAATATCATAATTTAATTTGACTTTTTTCACTGTTATTTTACTGGTTTGGCCCACCTGAGATCATATTTGGGTGAATGTGGCCCCTGAACTAAAATGAGTTTGACACCCCTGATATAGAACATTATAAAATCAGTTGAATAATTTAATTAAAATTTATGTGATTGTATATCAGCTTTTTTTTTTTTTTTAAATCTAAAACTGTTAAGTGCAAAAATGTTATTTATTGGACAAACCAATAACTGACTGATTCTGACACTAAAATAATGAAGTAATTGCTGAACTCCATTAACATGCTGCATTCAACATGTAGAAAATACAAATAATTTCACCTCACTTGTACTCTGTTAGTTTCCACATTGCTCTGTTGCCTTTCTCATCAGTTATCGCAGTTATTTACTGGTGCTTTTTTCACAGGACCTGGCAGAGCACCTGGTAATCCATGGACACAGTCTGAACTCCAGGGATCACAAGGAGCTAAGCAGCCTCTTCAACTTGGGCCAGGAGAGCTCCCGCTGGGCCATGGATCACCGTGTTGCTCTGGCCATGGCCAACCTAGATATTCCAAATAACTGGAATGTACTGGGGAGCCACAACGGAGATGGTGAGAATAGTTTTAACATGCAATATTACTCAGACATCTCTGCCAACGTGTCAGATACTGATCAAAAGCATATTGCATTTGTTGAAGATAAAAAAGGTTTATTACTGCACCCATTCTTAAAGGGTTATTTGGGGTTACTTGAAGTGCTTATCCATGGTGTATTATCTACAGTAGAAGGTGGTCAGCCTGGCTACAGATTGGAGAAGCAGACAGGAGCATGGGCAAGGAAGCAAAGAAATGTACTGCTTTGGACAGGAGTGGCAGGACATTATATTGCTCTTCTCAGAGAAACCAGACTCCTTTTAATAAACACAGCTGTTGTACCTCGTGGAATCCAGGAGTTACTGGTCTACCATGGCGTCAGTCGGTTTGGTATAGGCAGTAGTAGACCAGCAATTTCTGCAAGGTAACAGTAAGAATTAAATAATAATAAAATAGCTGCAGCTATAGAACATTTTTGTTATCCATTAATCTATCAATGATTTTCTTTGATTCAATTAATTGATTATTTGAATAGGCAAAAAAAATACTAAAAACGGGAAACTGACATGTTTTAAAATGACAAACAACTTGTCCTTTATTCCAGAACCAGCTGAAACAACCACAAAAAGTATAAAAATAAAATGATATATATAAAAAAAGTATTTGGAAATAACAACAATAACATCAGTATAAAAATATCTGTAGATATATACAACAAATAAGTCAAACAATCTGTCAGCTCAGTCTTCAACCCATTTGGATCCAACTTACTAACTTCTACCAACTGAACATGGAACTAACATCCAACTGAAACAAATACACACTCAGATTTGTAATGTTTGTGTTAAAGCTTCAAAGTTTAAAGGAGTAAGTGATGGATCCAATGGAGAAAAGTCAACATAGACATTTCCTGCCTTTTTGTCATTGTCTCTTCTGTTTGTGTTGATCCTGGCGTCATATGCATCACAAAAAGCATCTGTTTGAAACACAACTGTGGAACCAATGTTTAACAGCAGAGAAATTAAGGAATTGAAGCTTTGATTCAGGAAAATTGTAATCAGGTATTTTTTTAATTATTTGATTCCAGTCAATTAATTGATTAAGTATTTCAGCTCTATAATATAGTGTACATTTGCACATCTGTGCCCTCTTCAATGCCACCACACTCCTTTGAGGAAAAAGTAACTTTACCTCTTCATCTGGGCTTATTTTTAAAGCAACTTGGAGCATTTCCCTTTTGGTTTGTTTTCTTACATGATGATATTAATATTAATAAAACAAATAAAAATATGAATTGAAAAAATGTAAACAAATAGTAAATATGGGAAGAAGGCCAGGTACTCTAGGAAAGTGGGTATTTTCCATTATTTTCCAACTAGCTGCTGTTACTGCTTCACAAGCTCCTTCAGTTTATAAACTCTGTCACATCCCAGAAGGCAAAGTACATTTGTCTACAGAAGCTGTTTAATTTTTTTTGTCCAGAATACTTGTTAGTTGGGTCAGATTTAGCCTGGACCATATTTCCCCCACAAGAGAGCTCCTGCAGTGTTGGGTTACATCCTAAAATACTGTTTTAGCTGCTGCCCTGTCTGAAGCAGCACATGGCATTATTCTGTGATGATGCTCCTTTCAGCTTCTCTGAACTGTAGACCATGGCCGCTGCCATCTACTGTGTGTAATTCACAGGGTATGAATCGGTATCTCATAGAAGCAGTGTGCAGTCAGTTGTCAAGATCAGAAGTCAGATCAGGGGAAGAAAAGGTAAAGGAATGTTTGTAGATGAAGAAAATTGCCAGCCCTAAGCTATATTATTATCTAAAGAAAGACTCTTCATAGTAAACATATATATGTGTGTGTGTGTGTGTGTGTGTCAGGCCATCAACAAAAGCTCACAGGGCACTTTGTGAGCAGAGATGAATAGTTTCTTGGAGCTACTTCTACTTCTTCTGTCTGAAGAATATGAACTTTTCAACTCCAGTCCCTACATCATCCTTCTTCCTCTGCTTTCTCCACTATCATTCCCATTTTCCATGCTCACTAGGCTGAAGTCGGAAGTGAATGTGGTCATATGTAGGCCTCTGTTAAATTCATCACAGCCAATTAAGCAGTGTGTAATGCAGTTAATAGAGCCTTTCCATCTGGAAGTAACCCTAAGCAGAACTCGGTGTTCGTGTGCTGACCACCCTGTCTAGATGCCAGCATCTATTTATGTGGCTTGACTGCTTGTGTAGAACCACCTACATAAATGACAAACTAGATTTGGGGTTAATATAGTTATGGCAGTCTGTTTCATTGCAATGTCTCTCTCCAAATGGCTGCAGTTAATCTGATAACCCTGCTTATGACATCACTGTACTGCTGACACTAAAGCCTCAATTGTTGACTTTGTTGTCATTTATAGAACAGTTTTAATATTTAATGTCAGTGTAAAGTGAAATTCAAATGTTTCTTTCTAAAGCCATTTCTGAAAACTTGAGCAGACTGTGAACTCTGTATGGATTCTTGTCATCACTTTTCTATTCAGGATCTTCTGAGCTTGTCAAAAATGGTGGCCTCGTGCATTTGGGGTTATTATAACATACAACACCAATATAAAAACTGGAGTACATTAGGAACAGTGCTTCTCCTGCCTGATCACAGCTAGGTTATGTTAGTCAGTAATATAACAATAGAAGCTTGCAGCCTCACATTAATGAAAAAAAGGAGATAAAAAAGAAACGCAGTAATGAAGTAGTGGTATTTGACATTTAACAGAGAGGCTGCATTGGCATGTGTGGACATGACAGCCAGAATAAAACAAAACCTCATAAAAGATATAACATTATCTGTTTACATGTAGCTGGAGAAAATATTTTCACCACTTAACTTTCCAATGGTAGACTAACATTTATATAGACGTCTGTTTGTCTTTGAAACCATGAGACTCCAGTGAGAAAAACAGTAAATTTCACAGATGTGGGAGTTGCTGGTCTACCACTGCCTCAATCAGGTTATATAAGATAAGATAAGATATCACTTTGTTTATCCCACCATGGGGAAATTGCACTGTTAACAGCAGCAAGTACAAAAAACAGAGCAGAGAAGACAAGTAGAATAACATACATGAGTGAAACATGAAGTATAAAGAGAAAAGAGAAGAAAATCTGCTATTCAAATAAATGTTTACATAAATTTAGATTGAAATTCATTTTTACATATTCACAGTATAGCCTAGTTCCACATGCACAGTGTGTTTTGGGAACTATACTACTGTATAGTCTGATGGCTGTGGGAAGATTAATCTGTGACTTCGAGGTCCTCTATTTACATGCTTGTGTTTTCCTGAAGTTTGTGTTGGAGTCTGTATTGTTGTGGGTGCTGGACATCTGCTGACATTGGCTGACTGCATTTCCACAGTGTCTTGAACACTGAGGCAGCTATAGAGGAGCAGAAGAGAAGCCGCTGGTTAGCTTGGATTGAAAATAGCAGGCAACTCCCCTGTTTTCTAAAATGACTAAATTACTGTTTTTGTCAAGTAAGTCAGGTGGTATAACATCTTCAGTTTGGTTGGAATGGGTTGTCAGACAGTATGTAGTGAAAATATTCAAACTAGAGTGTACACATAAAGTTCCATTGACTGCTGTTTTGACCAGTCACTGTGTCTGATATAATAACAGTAGTTTGGAGCAGGAAAAAGGCAACTAAAAATGATATTGAAAATGCATTACATTTGTAGTAAATTAATCTTTACTATAGTTATTTATTTTCAAATGTTTAGATTAGCTTCTGTATTTTTCTATATACTGGAGGTTTAAAAACACACTTTTCAAATTTATGATGAAGTCATATACACATACTCAGAGCACATGTATACTACTGCTTTGCATAGACTGAAGACAATGGAAGTTGAAGAATATCAGGATGTCATTATAGCTTAACAAGGCCTGTACCCCAGATACCATGGACCCGAGGTCTTTTAGATCAGTAAAAATCTGAGTTTGGTTTATCCAGTACAAATTGCTTGAATTTCTGCTGCCTCTTCCTCCAAGGTTAGCAGTGTCGATTTGATGAAGGCCAGTTACCTGGATACAGATCTTGTTGGACTGCATTGAATGGCAGACTCAGAAATAGCAAGCTGTCACCACTTGGCTGAGACAATTTTACTGCTTTAAAATGGGTCAGTGGAGCAGAGGGATCTCGTGTCGTGGAAGACAATATATCACTGACATTTAGGTTAGTTATAATGAGCTAGTGGTTATAGGAATAAGATATCACATGGTTTAGTTTCAGGGATTCTACAATCTACTATCCCTCCCAGTGTTTGCAGCTGTCTTATCAGATCCTTATTATGTGCTGTGTTTTATATTTTTGTGTTTCCTCCTCAGAACACAGTCCCAGGGAGTCCCCACTCCACTTGGCTGTGCGGTGGGGTCTGTGCCGTCTGGCTGAGTTGCTGCTCTGTCAGCCAGGGGGTCTCATGGCCGTCAGTCTTCCAAATGAAGACGGGGTCACACCACTGCAGCTCGCACAGACAGTTGGCAAGACTGAGCTCCTGGAGCTGCTCACACAGTAGGATTACCACCTCCTTTACTTTCACACATGTGACAACAAGGGAAAAACAACACTTTTACACTAGTTGTTAACCCAGATAAAAAGCATTCTTCAGATGTCTTAAATACTGTTAATATGTGGCTCATGTATGTTTTATGAACACATAAAATACTAAGCATTGTCTAAGTATCACCTGTCAGACTCTGGAATGTTTGAGCTGAATTTGGGCTGCGTTCACTAGGGAATCCATAAATCTTTAGCTCATCTGTACAGATCTGTTTAGGTGAATAGGAAAAAAGTAGGACACCAGCATCTGAGACATCTAATTTGAGAGACAAGCTATCATTCTAAGGGTAAAATGGGAAAATCTATTCATATATGTAATGGTTTTAAAAAGCATGGTATCATTTATGCAGTTGCATGCAAATGCAAAACACATTTTTCAAGAGTTAATATTTGCAGGCAAATTAACTGCTGTCTTGCTGTTGTACTGCAGCCCACCCAACCCTCTGGCCACACCCCCTGCAGGTCTGTCCCAGGTGTGGGCAGATCAGACTCGGTTGCTCAGGTACTGTCATGACACAGGGAATCTGACGCTAACTGCCCGACAGCACCTAAGATGGAGTTCGGAGGAAAGCCGCCATGCAGACATCCTGCTTCTCAAAGACCGTCTCAGAGATGAAGACTTCCTCAGAGAGGTGAGGATTATTATGACCTAATGCTGGCTAAAATGGACTTAATTAACAATTTCTTTGATTATTAAACTGTTCAGTTCCTTGCTGTACACAGAACTGAAATAATATGCCTGTTCATGTTTGGTTTAATTATAACATTACTATTCATTAAATTGAATGAGTTTTACATTTTACAGTCTTCATTCATGTTATGTCACAGGCACTACCTCGACCATTGACAGGTAACAAGTCACAGCATTAAAGTTACAGTTTGTACAGTAATGCACTGAAACACCAGGGAATGTTTACATAAGGGACAATATAAGGGAAGATTAGTTTCAGTGTAATTATTTGATATGTAACATTAATATTAGCACAGCACATATCATTTTTCCAAATACTTCACTGCTGTTATCATTTTGAGTTGGCACATTAGCATATTTTCCAATTCTGCAATCTGTAGGCAGAAATGTGTATTATTTAATCATCAACTGTAACAGTTCACAAAAAAAGCCAATCACATAAAACAATACTGAATGTGTGATCCACTTTTCATTAATTACTAACAAAATGTTTATGTTTATTCTAACATTTTTTTTTCTGTTCAAATGTTGCAGAAAAACATCAGTCCCCACATTCGATTTTTCAGTCAGAATAACAAAAATATAGAGATCCAAGAAAAAACTGTAAATGGACCAATGATCAGCCGAGACTGCTTGTCACCTTTAGTATTCACATTTTCATGACTGTAGGTATTTTTGGGTGCGATATGAAATAAAATAAATTGATTTAAAATGCTCCATTCTGTTCTAATGTAGCCACCTCTCTCTTTAGTCACCATTCTGTCACACTCCACACCTGTCAACATTGAAATGAGAGAAGGGAATTTATTTTCAAACATTTATAATCCCTTCAGTTGTGAAAACTGGCAAAATACATAGTGGCTCCATTGCACCTCGAGCAGTAATCTATTAATAAAGAAAACCTCATTATCTAGTGAGCACTTGAAAATGCCGTCAAAGTAAAGCCGACTTGGAAATGTGTAAGTACTCCACATTTGAGTGTTCTGCCTCTAAGGTGATGTGTTCTTGTCTAGATCAAAGCATTGAGAAGGGAGCGGGTGGAGACAGTCTTAGGGAAGGAAGAGCTGGTGGATGATCCTGCAGAGAACGGTATCTTATCCTTCCTAATCTGTCTGTCTGCTTTGGAGGCCTGCCCTAACTAAGACATACATTCCTAACTACTTTCTTTTCATGTCGCAGTGGTCTGCCATTTCTGTTTTAGGGATTCATGTGGTCAGATAAACACTAGGTTGAAACTGACTTCCATACTAATAGATAATGACTGCCCTCCTCTGGGGATTTAGGGTACTGCAATCTGGAAACCTTGATGGGCAGAAGTCACCATCATTGTCATCATATCTCTTATTCCTTTTCACACTATATTGACATAGAGACCTCACTTCAAGTGAAGCTGAAAGTATTTTACACTGGTGATAAAAACAACAAAAAAGGTCAATCAATAAATAAATAATTCAGTGAGACAATAAAACAATCAAAGATGATTGATCATGTAAGGGAAATGAACCACATGAAACAAGACCCAGAAACTACAACTAGAAATGTTTCTAGTGAAAGAATCAGGTCTTTGTCCACATAATAACTGAACTAACAGATCTGGTATTATGGCAAACTTAATTAAAGAGTGTTACATGGTCATAAGTCACCAGATGTTTGAAAGTCAGAAATCAGCCACTACAACTGAAAGATAAATTGATTAAATCATAGAATAGAAATGAAGCAGTATTTTTTTTTTTTTTTGTCAATGATAGTCAAATGAGATGATTGCTTTTCAAATGGGATGATTTCATGCCTTTCCCTCTTTTACATCACTGAATATTTTATACATCTTAATATTTTTTGCTGGTGATACATTATAATCCCGCAGTGGTCACTGACTATGTTTGCATGCACAAAATATTCAGTTTTTTTACCCATATTCTGAAAAAGACCAAAATCCCAATAACCTGTTTATATGGCTAATGAAAATGTATATTGCTCTAATATTCCTGTTTACATGCAGCTGTGCAACCCCATTAGAAATAGAACTTTCAGCTTTTTCCACTTCTGGCAGATGTTCAGTTACAGTTGCGGTCATAAGTTTACATACCATGGCAAAATTTGTGAAATATTGTCAATTTTTTCTATTATGTTTTATTTAATAGTTTGTTTGAATCCCACTTTAAAAAAAAAAAAATTATGTCTGATGACTCATGTTTTCATTAAAGAATGGCACACATTTCACAAAATTGCCAGGGGATTTAAACTTTTAAGCATAACTGTATGTGAACGCAGCCCTCCTCATTCATTTCTCCAAACAACTTGTTGACAAGGTCATCTTGTTTGATATTTGGCCACATCCATAGACCTGTCGATATCCTCTGTCATAATGTTTAACAGTGAATCTGTTTCTACTTCTGACAAGAAATGTTAGATGAGAGAAGAGATGTTTATGTACCTCTATCAAACACTTTCTTTGTGTTTACTGCAGCTGACTACTCAGGAGCTCTTTATTGCAACCTGCAGTAAAATGCACAAATTAAATTCATTTTCTGAATGTGCTGTACTGCATATACATTATGTCCAAAGAATCATCATAAAACAGGAGTAATGCTAGCATATCCCACATGAGCTAATCACTAATGCTCCATTTGGAAACAGGCCTAATTCAGAATATCCAAATAGAATATGCTGTTCACACTTGTCCTGTAGCTACTTGGCATGATGGGTAATCACTTCATCCACCTCTCTTCTCACCCTGATGCATCCATCACGCCAGAACAGGGTCAGTCTAGACTCATCAGACCACTTGACCTTATTCCATTAAACACAGTCCATTTTTATGCTCTCTGTCAAAGAAATGAAGAAGTTATTGCATCAGTTAAAGGGCTCATATTTTGTTAAATCCACTTTTATTAGTCTTTGGTTCATTTATTTGTGTATTTGGACCCTAATAGTTCATAAAGT
>JAPQRP010000030.1:12023976-12037544 GCA_037367295.1 Apogon hyalosoma | reverse complement strand
ACACACACACACACCCACACACACACACACACACACACACACACACACACACACACACCCACACACACACACACATATATATACATAATGGTAGTGGAAACACTGGGTTGGTTTAGGGTGACCGTCAGTATTGCATAGTTATTATCGGGCATTTGCCATAATGGAATGAAAACAGACTAGTATTTTAATTTGGACAAAAGCTTTATTATAATGCAAGCTTCAGATTGTTTTTAACGCTACCATGTGTTAAAAGTATTTTTGTCAGTCCAAGGAGATTAGATTTTAAAATAGGACTGGGAGATATTTCCAAAACATGATCACAAATAAATATATGCACATGAGTTGATATTGATAGCTATGACATAAATATCACATCCTTATTATTAAGTAAAACAACTGCTGTTGTATTTTTGCTGATAAATTCACAAAATAACTATTTAAATATCTCCTGTTACAATAGTATATGTAATTAAATGTGCATGCATTTTAACTGTTTCTTCATATCATGAAACTTTTGTAGCAGTGCAACCCTAACATGCTTCTGCATACTTGTTAGAAATTGTGAGAATTTCATACTTTGAAATATGTGTCTCGCCAATTCACCATAGTACTTACGTTAATTTTACTGTGGTTTCCTAAATGTTTTAAACCTGTCCTTGTGTGATAGTAACTTTTGGCAACATCACTCTTGACATAAGGTCATATAAGTAATATATTCATATTTTCTCTTGTATGTTGTCTCATAATTAGTATTTTCTGTGGCAAAGGACAGATGTATCTGTCTTGTCTGCTGACTCTCGCCCCTTTCCCCCACCTTTGCCCTCCTAATGGCCCCAGTATCCAAATACCCCACCCAAAACACACACTTGCACCCAGAGACCTCCATAGACAACACACACATGGACTCCTGCACTGATTCCCCCTCTCTCCTTCCAGGTCAGCATTTTAATGTGAGTTTAGTGAACAAACAGCAAAGGCTACTTCATCCTGAAGGACTCAACTCCCCACAGCCGAAGAAAGGAAGGAGCTCTGTGTGTGTGTGTGTGAGTATCTGAAAGGGAGAATGCATTGGGGAAGAGAGCTATGAAGAGGGTAAGACGGGGTCTATGGGTAGGAAGAAAAAAGGGGGTGTTTGTGCCTGAATGGGGGGTTGCCAGGGCTTTGCTGAATGCAGTTTTCCAGCAGCTTGTTGAGATCCCCCGGGAGAAGAGAGCAGAGAAGTGTGAGAATCATGTATGAGTGTGTAAAACTGGGAGGGAGAAGAGAGCAGAAGAGAAAGGGATTTATGATATGGATAGTTTGGCAGAGTGACAACAGACAATGAGTGTAACGCAGGGGAACGCTAACCAGAGTCTCCAGCCCCGGCTGAGGGATCTAATTGGAGAACGGAAAAAAAGGATTAAAGCTCACACACAGACCCCACAAAGGCAGCATTAATGTTCACCAGTACAGTGCCAACACCCCTCCACATACACACCACCTCTTCCTCCACACACCCTTAAACACACAGAGAAACTACTTTAACTACTTTCTATAGATGCTGTGTACCTCCTTTTCACACCTGCCTACAAAACCCTTCTCAATTACATTCTTTATCACATTCCTTCATTTATGTGTCTCCATAAAGTCACGTTTGGCCTTTTTCCACTGTGCTTGTCATCTGATTTGTCTCTTAAACTCTTCTCCATTCTGTTTTTTCCTCTGCAGTTCTGGTGAATAGTGATTAAACTATGGGTTTAATTGCATTTTGCAGTAGTTTTTTGCAGTGGTGTGCTGTTTTGTTTTACCAGATCAGGATTTGCAGTGATCCAAGCAGTTAACCCCTTTTTTTGGCAATTTTATCTGTGGTTAAATGTTCAGTATTTAATATTTGGGCATACTCATTCATATGTTAAGTTAGTTTTGTCCTGGGTGCCAATCATTTTTTGAAGTTTGCTAACTCCTTCTCTAATTCTTAGATGCTTCCATCCATGATGATAAAAGCTTGTATAGTGAATTTTGTGTAAGGGGCTTAAGTTAGTCTCTTATGAATTTTTCAATACCTTCTCTGCTCCTCTACAGCATCAACACTAGCTAGCATTAGGTCAGAAATGTGGTCTGTGAACATCAACAAAGCTATGTCTCACAGCACAACACACATTCCATGAAAAACTTAATGTAAGCACACTAGGACATGCTGATCTTTCATGCTAATTGAATGTGTGATGACAGCGAATGTAATTTCTAAGCTACCACTAGCTCCCTATATAGAATTCAGTTTACACGTTATAAACTGAACGTGACAGAGCCAATGTAAAGTCAGAAATAGTGACCATATGTGGACAAAAGGGCGGAGCAGGGAGGGCACGTAGTGATGGGTTAGCCAGTGAGAAATGCTAGCTAACTAACACGGTGAAATGGTAAACTTTAATCAATATTTATGTATAAATATATTTTTATCAATAAAATATATTATGTGATAATTTTTTAACCACAACTACAGTAGAGCTGATTATCAAGAAAATATAGTTCACTTACTAGAGGGTGCATATGAAATGACTTGCACCAGAATGAAAGAAAAAATATAACACCAACACTACTGACTGAATTTTTGTAGAATAAAGTTGAATGTAAGCCTATAGGAGTGAGGTCTTTATGGAGACAGTTTCTAGCAGCCATTGGTGGTATTACACATTAAGATACTGCCACATTCTGTTTCACTTTCAAGCTACAGTCCTCTCCCCGTGGAACAGACTGTGGTCAGAAACCAAGACCGTTGTAACTAGTTTATTCATTACACTTTGAGCTGTTTCTGGAGTTAACTAATGGCAAAAAAAAAGAGTTCAGAAGAAACTTAATAAAAACACACAAGCACACACAAATGTCACTTTGCTTTTCCACAGACATTATTAGGCTAACTAGCTTTGACTCAGCAGGGCTTTTCTGGCATTTCCATTGTGTGAAAACAGGGACCTCCCAGGTATCAGATATTATTTAATGTGTTGAGGTTCCATCAGCCATAAGCAATACGAAACATGAATGTTCAATTCTGAATCGCCTCTGTGTCAGTATATTTGTGTGTCATCACATCACAACATTGACATTTTCAAGCTGGTTCTATTTTAATAATCTATATTTGAGGCCTAAAAAACTATGCTCTTGCCTTAAAAAATTGTAACATAACATTTCATCAACATGTGTAAATTATAACTTGCAGTTTTATGTTTCATCCTCCTCCATTGTTGTTGCTCGTACCTGTGGCCGGGCTGAAGATGACATCACAAATAGTTTAAGACAACCAGCTGAGCTGAGTGAGTACTATGGCGGCAGCGGAATTATTGCATGTTAGCAACTGAACTAAGTCGACATGTGTTGAGCTGATACCAGTAGAAGATAAGTGGTAATACTGAGCCTTTGAATAAGCAACTTCAATTTTTTTTTATTTACTGTTCATTGGTTTTTGTTTTACTGTTTTTTCTGTTGATTGACAATTTTTTCTTTGTTTTTTTTTTATTGCTTTTATTGCAGCATAAGTGAAATAAATTACATTTTGCCCTACAGTAGCTTTGCTTTAATTCATCACTTCCAGTATGATGTAGTTTTAGTGTAGATATGGTTAGTGTCCCCGACACTGTTCATTGGCTCACCTTTTGCCAGTCTTACTCTTGCAAATGGAGCTGTATAGTCCTGCAAGTTGGCAAAAAGAGGAAGAATATAGAAAAAACCTTGCAGGGAGAGTGAAGAAGAAAACAGCAGCAGCTCTCACTGCTGTCTCCATGGTGAGGCTGCTGACCTGGCAGTCTACTCCTCCCCACACTCCAAAACCCCTTTTCCCCTCCTTTTCTCTGCTTGGCTTTGACATGCTAAAATATAGAGAAAGAGACACGGAGAGTGGAATGACTGCAAAGGACTCTCTTCAGATTTGGTAGTTTTTGGCATATTGTAGAATGAATTAGCTTATATGTTGGAGTGTGTTTTACTCTCCAGCCTGGCATATTTCTCAGACAATCATGAACTGCTAGGGTTAATGATTTCTCCTGTTTCTGAGACTCACCTCTGCTAAACTGTCTGGCCTTGTGTTTGTCTTTGCTGTAGGTTCCCAAGTCACTCCTATGTTTGACTTTTTTGTTTCTCTCCCCTCCTTCAGTCACTCTTTCCGGCCATCAATACCCTCCTCCCCCTGCTCCTGTCAGCATGTGTTGATCTCTCTCTTGCTTTTTCTCTCTCTGTCTCTCTCTCTCTCTCTCTCTCCCCCCTCATGCTGTGTGTAGCAGCTGAGTGACTGAGTGAGACAGAAACAAAGATCTTAGAAGAGCAGTAACCAAGAGAGGAAACGTGGTGGATCGACAGACTCAGTTTAGGAGAAGGAGCTGAGAATAGACGGGGATTGGACTCGGCTCTGTTGGACAGTGGATTCAGACTTGTAGAAAGGGGGGAAGGGGGAGGGCGAGGATTTTTTTTTTTAAGGGGGAGGGGTGGCCGGGGAAGACAGAGGGAACATGCTGGCTCACTCCTGAAGTGTCAGAGTGACTACAGCAGGAGAAAGGAGAGGGAATGCCGTTGCAATCCCGCACTCTGTTCAGCCATGGAGATGTAAACTGAGGCACTGCCGTTTATTTATTTATTCAACACACTTTGAACTGCTTCAGAAGAAGAGTTTTCAGGACAATAATAGCTAAATCATGGATTCTGACTCAGATTCCCCTTTCAATTATTCCTGGCCTTCTTTTCCCAAGATGAGGATGCGCAGGAAAACTGGAAAGAAAGGTAATACATTCGAAGATGTGGATATGATTTTACTCTGTCACATTGACAGACTTGAAAAAAGTTTATGGATGTGAAGTAGGCAACAGCAGTTTAGTATTTTGCAAAGAATTTTGTATTATTTGAGAATTTACATGATCAGAAAAGACCTCATACATTGTCCTGACAGACATTAAACATGTCTTTGTTGAACTAATAGGATCCAAAGACATTTTACCAAAAGGACATGGTAAAACTTTTCCATTTCAACATTTTTGTTGACCTCAGAGTCCAATATGTTTAGGGCAGATATAATGTGGTTTTGGACTTCATTGAAAATGTTGGACCTTCAACACTGATATAGAATTGTTTCTGTGTCAGGGTTATTATGGCTGATGAAAAATAAATTGACAGCAAGTAATAAAAATATATATATATATTCTAACTGAAATAAATAAAAATGAAAACACAAATTACAAATAAGATAAGATATACTTCATTGATCCCCCAAGGGGGAAATTCAAGTGTGTACAGCCGCACAAGACAGTATGCATCAAAGACAATAGAAAACTAAAGTGATAAAAAATATAAACAAGATTGTTAAAGTGACAAAAAATAGCAATAATAATGATAAAGTAGCAAGTGTGCAGTAGGTGTCTTTTTACAACACAACATAAACTACACAACAAACTAAAACCAAATAGTATTGCAATTAAAAGTTTTGTATTTGCAGATATGACTTACTTCTAATCTGTCTAAAACCTCTCATAAACTGTCATGTAGTTTTAGTCATGTGTTGTTTTCTGCAGAGTCTCAGTGACATCTGATGCATGTGGATTTTATACAGAGAAAGAGAGAAAGCTGCTGACTTGTGTTGACACAGATGGCGCACTTTTCTTTTTTTAGTTCCTCTCTAGCCATATAACTACATTACGCTAAAGATTGCAAATGTGAAGGGCTTCACCACAAACTTGCCCTCCCTGGCAGACACGTCCCACTGTGGAACAATAAAGTTAAAATTAGACTGTTCCCATTACACATTGTTACTCACAGGCCTCCACTGCAGTCATTCACAGTGAGATAACTGCATGTTTGCCAGTGATGTAACCTGATATGTGACAGTATGTTGGGGAATGTCAGATGCCTACTCGAGGGCTGATTGATTGGTTTAGAGCTTTTGACAATTTAAGACCACACTAGTGAGTGTGTGAATGAGGAGCCCTGGTCTGTCACTGTTTGGTTCCATATTGTGTAAATGAAAAGGCTGGATAAAAAGTTCAAGGATTGTGTAAATCAGGGGTGTCCAATCCTGGTCCTTGAGAGCTACTATCCTGCATGTTTTAGATATTTCCCTCTTCCAACACACCTGATTCAAATGATCAGCCTATCATCAAGCTCTGCAGAAGACTGATGATGACCGTCAGGTGTTCTGGAAGAAGGAAACATCTGAAACATGCAGGATAGTAGCTCTTGAGGACCAGGATTGGACACCCCTGGTGGTAATCATCACCGATCAGGCACCTGCAGTGATTTACCTGATTGGTCCAGTCATTTCAACTGCAGCGCTGCATTTACCTCAGTTTTATGTCAGTTCATATGAAACTGAACCAAAACTTAACATGTAGTCTATCCAGGGCTCAGCTGGTAAGAAGTCATCTGGATTTTGGATTGGCATAAACCTTTTGATAGGATTGAATTACCTGTGATCCAAAAAGTCACAGGGGCTTCACAGGATTTTGAAATCATAGCCCTTCCTTTCTACTCCTTCGCATCTTGGCCCAGATAAACAGATTAAATACAAAGACAGATGAGCTGATGTCACCTGATGAAGTTATGGAAAAGTGAAGCCACTTTTCCAAGATTCTGTGTTGAGACAGAGTTATGTTCAGGTTACATCTGACAGAATATGATTAGGAACTGGTAGTTGTAGCTGTATTTAACCTGGCATCTCTCAGACCACATGAATTATATTATGCTCAAAAGTTATTATGGAATTTTTTCAGAGTGGCACTAAAAAACTATGAAGCACTACAGCATTAAATTGCAGTGATAAAGTAGACACTGAGCTACGTATTAAACCATTAACAGGATGCAGTAAATACTACAGCAAATTTAAAAAAAAAAAAAAAAAGGACTTAATCTCCCAAACATGGAGATGAATGAGTCAAAAGTAACAATAGGCAAGTAGGAATTACATCCCAGATAATGGCTAAAGAAGCTATGATGTATTTTTGTGGACTAATCCAGACAGTAGCATCATTCTGATTCCCTCTGCTCCATAGCAAGCCAAATTTGCATGACTGAAAACCACTTCTGGGATATATAATATACAAATGTCTTTGTAAAATGTAAAATTTAGACTATAAAAAAAATAAAGAATGGTTGACTTCAAGATCACCTCTGCTGAGCTTCCAGTTTGTAATTTGATTTCACACATTTACCTCTTGTCCAAAAAAACTTTAATCTTATTGTGAACTGATGCTGATGTAGCTAATGAATAATCTACAAGGGTCTAAACACAACAAGGGTCTAAAGGCAAACTACTGCCTATTACTACATGTAAAACTTCAAAGGGTTTTTTTTCCTTGTATTTTACACCATAGAATATAATGTGAATCCCTCTTAAGCCTTTGTTATCCACAGACCTCATTTGACACAGCTAATTAAAAAAAAAAAAAAACATAAAATGCATTGACTGACACAAGACAACCAGGAAGTTCAGATTGTTAATGCTTCTCTGGGTTTTAAGACTGATCCCCCGCTCATAGCTCAAGATTTTGATATCGTTAGCCTCGTAGCATAATTGCCAATGATGAAAAATGAAGCAGCAGTGTCAGGAAAGTAAAGTTACACACATATCACAACTAGGCCAAAAATATGACTTATACAGTTATACTATGAGGCTAACGATATGTAGACCCATTTAGAGCACTCCAGATTTGGTAATCTTGAAGAGTCTGTATCTGTATCTGGATCAGGATGATCAACCTCTATGTTGTCCGAAAAACCACCCCACATTTACATATATTATCTGATGATGGAGAGCAAAATATGCAATTCTCATGTCTGCATCATAAAACCGTATGAACAACAGGGCCCCAGTGTTTAAAATTGACATTCATGTTTGTTTTTCCCCATTAGTCATGGAAGAGTTAAAGCAAATGCTTAATATGGTACAGAATTATAGCAGTTGATGAGAGAGTGTGTGTTTTTGTCAGTGGAAATGGAGGGAGAGAAAGACAGACACAGAGGAAGATCAAGTTACTGCCATGTCTGTGTCATGGCTCTGCTCCAGTGCTCTTTTCCTCATCTTTCACCATAAACGCCTGCAAGATTATCCATGTTATTGCATCTTAATTTAGATTGACATTGGCAAATTTTATACACACTGCCTTGTCTGTGCTCTTCAGCTGAATAGAGAAGAAACTACACTGTAGAAACTCTTGAAGCTAACCATAAATTCTACATTTGGATGTAGTGTTTTAAATGTCTACATGCTGTGGCAAGTCCAAGCCTCTGGAGTAACAATGCACCTGTACCAAAGGCAAATGTGATTTCAGGTGGACAGGGTTTATTTCTTCACACTGAGGACTGGGTTTACCTCCTCCTGGATCTCTCAGTCTGGGTGACGCACTGAAATGTAAATATAACAGGAATGCACAATGTGATGCTTGGACTGAGTTATTTAACCGCAGATGTCAGAACTCAGAGTGGTTTTGTGGATTTTGGTGGACAATTGCTTTAATGATTTAAAATACCCTCCACGAACTCTGAAGTCTCATAATTACTTCTGTACTCTTTATAAGGCAATAACAGTCGGTGTTTTGATTATTTTCTCTTCTTAGTCTTGTTTTTTTTACTCAACCCCTAATGTCTCCCAGCTCTCTTCATAGTCACAGTAGAATGATGCTTAAAGGACTTGCATCATAAAAGCAGAACAGCAAGACAAATATTTTTTTTTAAACAAAAAATGAGCAAGTGAAGTGTTTATATAGTTAGACATTATGATTCTATGCAGGGGTGAGAAGGAGTGTTGTAGCCAAGACCTCTTAAACCAAGACCAAACCATGAACAAGTCCAGACTGAACTGAGATGAGACCAAGACTTTGAAGGCTGAGACAAGTCAACATCAGAACCAGACCAGATGCACAGCATTGTCATTATTAATCACAAATTAAAGTGTACCTTAACCATATACCTTTGGGCAATGGTTTTTAGACTGCTGTTGTGAACTCAGGAGTTTGTGTTTTGGTTGTTGCTATGTTGAGGTTTTGGACCTAGAATGACCATATTTGGACAAAGGGGAAGAGCTGGGTGAGCTAAAGCTAATACTATCTCACTCACTGATACAATAAAACTGTAATCTTCATCATATGTTGCCAAATGTTGCAGGTGTTGTTAGTATAAAATGTTAACTGTAACTGCAGTCGAGGTGTCTGACATGGAAAAAAAAGTCAAATTCAATAAAAATAAGCTCCTGACAAGCTAGCTGTCAATCACACCTGTCAGTCAAATCTCAACGTGGACCTCAAAGTCCTCTATTTGCCCAAAAAAATTTATTCAACGTAGGGCCACCATAATTCTTCTCTCCAAACTTGCCAGTCTTATACATTGAACCTTTAATACGAGGTTCAGTTAGCATTGCACACTAATCAGGTGGGAAAAACATCCTTTCCTTGGAATTTGCTTCAGAGCCTGAATTGTTACACTTCTAACTAAAGAGTAAAAATGTCGACTCCCTACTTCTACATCTATGCATATCTGTCTTACATGTTTTGCCACCTCTGACTTTATGTTTTGCCATTTGTAGCCTCCTAAGAGAGTTTACCTTGAGAAAGAGCCCTTGTGACAGTTCCACCTCCCCCCTTTTCCATTCCGCCTTCCTCGATCGCCCTCCCTCTCTCCCAGGGGTGTGCATGGGTTGAAGGGTCACTCTCTGTCTTTAACTGCTCTGGTCTGGAAACCTGGCAGTGACTACTGTCTTTGTCTGGGTCTCTGCAGAACTCCAGCCTCGGCTACTGTATAGGGTTGGCTCTCACTCAGGGACATGCTCTGAATATCACATCACCCTAAATATACTTTAAGTGGGCAAAAATCCTATGCAGATAATCCCACTCATTGCTTTACATTGCTTAAAGCCTACTTTGAAATGTTTTCTGTTGTAGCGTTAAAGATAGCTTTTGTAGTTTTGTGCTACTAAAAAGTGTTAGTAATTTGAACTCCCAGTTTCTATTATTCCCCCTAGTTAACTAATGTTAAACACAGATCCCAGAGCCCGACAGTAATGTTCACTCAAGCGGCGTTTATGGGTCAGAGGTGTATGAATGATCAGGCCCACAGCAGCCAGCTGTGGCTTTGGACTTGGTGCAGCAATGTTAACTATTAGCCTTGTCCGTCAAGTTCCTGAAGTGGGTTTATATGAAACCCAATCTGCTTTCAAACAGCGGTTTGACCCACATCCAGAATCTGACCCTTTCTGGATTTGATGTTGAACTAAAACTAATCCTACAATGAATATACACGGCCTAATATGACTTTATGAGGATATCTTGCACATGAATTGAAAGTGATGTCCATCTTTGTGGAGTAAATATATTTTAGATGTGTTTTAAGAAAAGAACAAGTTGTAACTTTTCTCAAAATTTCAAGGAGCAGTATTTGCCACGAGTCCAAGCACGACCGCTGTTGTTTATTTTTTGCTGGATTTTTAGATCAGTAATCTCAGGAACAGCACTAAACAATGTCTTAAACATTCCCTTGGACATAATGTTCACTTGGACCGCTGTAGCTATAGTCTCAAAGAAAAACAAACCCACACCAGTATAGCACTTAAACATTTTGTGCTTAAAACAAGTAGGCAAACCAGGTCAGAGGTACGTTACTACCAGCAAGTCAACAGTAGTTCCTCTGGTCTTATTCATGGGCTCTACAGTCTCATTCCATTATATTCAGGAGCATGTGTTGAGTCGAGTGCAACACGTATGTAGCACATATCGGTCCAATTCTGTGAGCCCTGAGAGCTACAACATGACAACAATGATTATCAGAACCACTTGCACTGTAGTTTTCTGTAGAACAAATTGTTGTGAGCTCAAGACCAGTTTTGGACAGTTTTGTTTATTCCTTGTTGGGTTTAATATTTTTTAATATACTTTTTTATCAGTGGCATCTTTTGCCACCATGGCTGGAGTCCAAACTGTGTTGGAGTACGTGGACTTGTTTGTAATTGTAGTTTGAAGTAATGTGATATGTAGATTGTGTAAAGCACTTCCACACTGATGTTGAGTGAGCTTTGTGTATCCACCATTAGTTTAACGTGAGTCTATCCATATACATTTGAAGCAAATGGAACAAGAATCATCTGGTGTCCTCATCAATGCCTGCCTGACTCCCTGTTGCGTGCACACACACACACACACCCCCACACACACACACACACACACACACACACACACACACACACACACACACACACTTACTGGCCTTACTGCCTAACAGGAAGCACAGCCAATTGTTGGTCCGATTTATTCTCTGGCACAAATACAAGACTTCTACTTCTTCTCTGTGGTGCTGGCAGCTTTGAAACATAGATAAGCTATGGATTTGTTTTTTGAAGTAGACTGTTGAGTCTAAGTAGAAGAAGGGCTGGAGGAGTTTACATGGAAACAGCTGTATCAGAGACCTGTTTTTGCACCTCTGGCATCATTGCAGGAATGGCTTGGCAACTGTAAGGTGAGACTATCATTAGGAGCATATTATAACAGAACTAATGAAGCTGCCACTTGTAGTTAGTGTGACGTGTGGGTTTTCCATTGAACACTTAGCAGATTGTGATACTCATTTAACACCTGTGAACCTCTTTCTGTTAGCTGCCCAGGGACAGGCTGTAAATAAGAGTGTATTGCTTGTTTTTTTTTTGTGGCAGAGTTAGCATTCTATTTCCTTACATACCTTAGTGTCAATGGACTTTGACAAATTAAAACCTCTTAATATCCACCAGGCCAACAGTGACTCATTTAGCCACATCCTAGAACACAGAATCCAGAGGATGTTCTCTTTCAGATTCAGTCTAATCCACACATTTTTTGCACTTACGAGCAGTACCCAAATCCTGACATGATGCAAAAGTTGATGGAACTTTTATTTGACTTTGGGTTCATTGAAAAGCATGGACGTTCTCATTAGCAATCTCAATTAGTAGATATCATTAAAATGGAATTTGTGAGGGCTTAATGGCAAACCTTATCTAATTTTATTTATCCATTTTCTGAATCAGTTAAACCTGGAGAAGGTTGTTTGGGTGCTGAAGCGTATCGCAGCTACCATCTGGCAACGGCGACCTTGGACGTATCGCAGGGCTGACCTATACAGACAAACAACCAACTCACATTTAATTTAATTTATCTGTCTGTTAATTCTGTTCATTTCTTTTTATCAGTGAATGTGAGGCTTTTCTGTATGGAAATCCTCATTGTCAGATGCTTTAAACCTACCAGTGAACCTAAAACTCTTTATGCTTTATACTTAAACCCACTTGTTGGATTAGACTAACCTCTAATAATCATGCCCATAGAAAACACCTGCCTGCTTTTGGAATCACACATATATTATTTACCACCCGGCAGTGCTTGAGTGAAAACACTGTCTGTCCAGAACTTAAATTTGGTTCAAAAATATCTTTAGAAACATTAAATTTAAGTCTTTGATACCTGTAGATATTGTTTTAACTTACAAGTGATTACATGTACATGGCACTATGAGTGTGGTGTTGAAAAGGTGGGACAGAACATTCATCTAACGTTCTGCACTTAACACATACACCATCAGGAATTTCACAGAAGTATGAACAATCTAGAGACAAGCTGAGTTTGCAGTTTTCATCACATACACTAGACACTGAGGACAATTAAAATGCTGCATTTCACCATATTTTACTTTTAGCTATTCTTGTTTTAACAGATTCTTTTGCCTTACATGTTAATCATCATTATTCAATAATGATTTTATTGTTTGAATGCTTAACTGAATCACTGTCTTTTGTTGCCATTGTTTTTCCAGGTTTTTGGAGTAATTACATGAATTCATCTTAATTTTAAGCTAAGTTTTATATTTACTGAATTATTTGTTTTTAAAAGCAGTTTTAGTACCGTTGACTGTCTATCTAAATGAGAGCTCTACCTGTGGTTGAACTGCTCATAAATAGAACAGCAGGTGTTTTGTTTTTTTTTTTCTAACCTTTATTTGTATCTGTAAGTCAGTATTGTACTGAAATCTCCATTAAATGTCCCCTTTTATCACCTTGACGTTTTCAAATTTAAATTAGAATCTGTCATTTGATGCATTTATTTTATTTAACCTTCCTTTTAGATGCAAGATCTTGTTTTCCATGGAGTCCTGGTCAAAATGGCAGCAACTAACAATGTCATGTTAAAAAAAAGATTGGAAGAGAAGAACAACAGAAGTAAATTGGCTTATGTAAGGTGGTATACATAAATCAGCAACATATTTCCATCATTACATTATGTCAAATTTAAAGAGAAGTATTTTACTATTTCTGTGTGTGCTGTTTCTTATAGTTTTATTTTTTTAAAGGAAACCAGTCATGTCAAGCATGTAGTCATCTTTTCAGAAAAGATGTACAGTCATGGAAAAAAAATTATTAGACCATCAAAAATCATCAAAAACAATGGTTATGCAATCCAGTATTAACTCCTGTGTGTATTGTGACTAAAACAGACAGAAAAGAAAACACTGAATGCCTAAAAGCACTTTTTGTCAGTACAATGACATAGATATTGATGTAAGAACTGAAGTGATTTTGGTTATTATCAAGAAAACATGGAAAA
>JAPQRP010000030.1:12006479-12023388 GCA_037367295.1 Apogon hyalosoma | reverse complement strand
ATTTTTGTTGTTGTCATTATATTTGTCCAAACAAATGTACCTTTAGTTGTACCAGGCATTAAAATGAACAAGAAATTCAAGAAAACAAGGGTGGTCTAATAATTTTTTCTGCGACTGTATATAAGATGTATATAACTCAAAGTCAGCTGGAATGTTTTATTAAGACAAACAATAATATACTAAAACAATTATTTGTAAGAGCAAGACCACTTTGACAACCTCTCTGTTGAAGAATATTAAAAGTGGTTTAAGTAACTTGTTTTCATTGTGTTTTTGTTTTGTTTTGTTTTTTTTCTTATTTTAGCATCCATTGTGGGCTTGTAGTGGCTGGACTTTTATTCTGCTACTAAGAAATCTAGCCAATCATAATCCTACCTCCATGGTCATAGATTTGTGCTTAATGCTAGACAATTTGGTCATGCTGAAGAATATCTGGCTAATTTCCAGTAGAACTGTTTTTGATGTTTATTCAATCGAAGGCCTTCGTTCTTATCTCAGTGTTTTGGCTGATGCTTTATCGCAGAACAAACTTTTCTGGTTTTCATTTCTTTGCTGCTTGTCATAAATGTCTGATCAACAGTTGTGGCTGGAAATGATCAGCCACTGCACTCAAAACAAAATGTTTCATATATGCACAGGTTTTTCACTAACCCACTCCTGAAATAATTTCTGTGAATATGTGCCATGGAGGAGCTGTGTTTTCTGCCGAAAGCAACATCCCAGAGGGAGCTGCTGTGTGTGTTTGGAGAGTGAGAGTGTTTTCCTCTGTTTAACAGCTAAACCAGAGCGCTGCTCACAGTGGAGTTACTGTGTTGAACGGGGTCCCTTTCAATGCTACTGTGTGCTCACTGGGAGTTATTTCCACTCATCTACTGTATTGAAGGCTGGGTGTGGAAGAAACATGCTTACAGATGCCCACTCAGTGCACGCCCATTCACGTGTGTGTGCAAAGAATCATTCAGACAGACCGGCAGTCATACACAGGCTCCTGTTTATGAACAATGACATGCAACTGCCCAGGATGTCTATGTCACTTCCTGTGTTTGTGAGGAGTTATTTGGTGTTGTCGTGGAAACCAAATGTAATATTGAAAACCCCCCCACCTCCCTCTCGCTGTCTACAGAGAAAAGTCAGTCCATAAGGGAGAGCCAGGCCTCGTCCCCAACGCTGGCTGCAGCTGCCAGACTGTCAGCCATGATCCACGGCAAAGACAGAGTGTACGCCAACGCCATGCTAGTGGACCAGGTAAGTACACGTTTATTGGCTTTTTTTTATTCATTCTCTCCATGCTGCATAAGTGAAAGTGTATTATGTACATTAGTTATATAGTTTATAGAGTTAAATGATGTTGACTTTTACAGATAAGAATGAAATCTGGTGTAGTTGTACAGTTTAATGCCCTGAATATCACAGAACACAAATGATGTATTTATTATTATATATCCAGAGCCAAACACTGAGTGGGTGATGTGTCTGTATCAATCATTAAGGATTATAATGATACCACATACAGTAGAACTATGTATTGGCACTTGATGATACTGTATGTATCATGATACTCTATTGCGATAATGTATCAAAGTTTTTAAACTGACTTAAACCAGACTTTCATATTTGTTTACATAAAACAAATACTACCCATGACCTAGCAATTACACACTAGAAATTGCATGCCTTGATGCAGCATGCATTTTCACCCCAAAACTTGCGAAGACCCCATTGCTGTATTGTTATCTTAGCACTGTTCTGTACAATTGTGACCTATAATGACAGAGGTAGGCCTGGCCACCCAGTATGCATGTGGCTGTTCTTATTGCTTTTTTTTCTAACTTTTGTGTTTTTGTAAAGAATATTACAAAAATTGTGGCACTAATGAAATTGACAGTAATATTTTCCATATTAAAGAAATACTTGTTTAGGGAGTCGATATTATCCATTGTCTAGGCTTGACCATATTGTTTTTAGTGTTTTGCAGTAGGTTATAAGACTTTGTCATTTTTCCTCAGTCTTTCTGACTGCACTGGACTGTGGTAAGCAGACCACCTAATGTTAGCTCCAGTCACTTTACTAGCCAACACAAATGTGAGTGTAAATGTGTATTTATATATAAGTAGGTAGTAAGTTCCAGATTTTTTTATTTATTAAAAAAACCCCAAAAAAACAAAAAAAACATTATGTGTAACAGGAAGTAGTCTTATGTTAAAATGCTCAGTTTCTGAGAATGTTCAGGTCCCCCGTCTATATATGTGTACAAAGTTTTAGGTTTTTGAGAAAAAGTGACAACATCATCTCAAGCTTGGCACATATCACATGGACTATGAACCCATACAGGGTCCAAAAAGGACTCATAGTTTGTAAAATGTTCCATTACAGGAGCAAGAAATCAGCCTCTTGAAATGTTCCCTCTCATTGCCCTCATTACCTCCCTTTTCTGCTCCAGGTGGATGATGTAGACATTAAGTACCGCTCACCAGGGGAGGAGGAGGAGGAGGAAGGGGGCAGTCCTGTGCCCCATGTTGGAAGCCCATGCTTGGACTCCTTTTCCATGACTCCCCTCGACTCAGGGAACAGTCGACAGAAACAACACCCATCTTCACCTCATATTAATCCAGAGAGGGGAATCCAAGGGTCCAACCCTAAGAATCCTCCGGAGCTGCCCCCCCGTGCATCCCCCCCCTCTCCTTTTGCTTCCTCCCCGTCCTTTCCTTCCTCCCCTCTGGCTTCCGTTCTGCGTTCGTTGGAAGGAGGACAGAGGCGACCGATGCATCCCTGCCTTCCAGTCTCTCCTGCTTTGAGTAGCAGAGGATGCAGCTTACTGGAGAGGACAAGGGGTCTGAGGTAGGACACAGTCATTAATTCACTTAGAACTCTTGCTGTTTACTGTAGAAACTTTAAAATGTGTATTTTTTACATTGAATTCATGAAAAGTAAATAAGAGAATAGAAGAGATGCTTGGTAGCCAATTGAATTATTTGATTTGTTGGAAAAAATCTAACTTCTGTCTGCACCATCTTACACATGATCTTGTTTGAAAATGTTTTTTTTTCTTACCAAGACAATTCTACATAATTTGTTTAAAATTTTTTCAAAGCATTCTTTTACGTTTAGCGAAGTGATCGTTGTCGATGAAGTTACTGAAAGTGACAGGAAGCCTTGACACAATTGAGCTGTTTGCATACTGAGGTTTCTCTGAACATTCCTTCCAGTTTCCTTAGTGCGACATCAACAGCATGGCTTAAAGGCTGATTTTAGTCTGGTCTTGCTTGTGGCTTAAAGTGATTATTATTAACATCAGAGGTCGCATGAACTGAGACGGAACGCATGTTTTAAGTCTGCTACTTCTCAGCTGAGCCTTGGAACAGTTGGAGACGTCATAGTCCTTCAAGACTTTGGATTTATATGTCAAGAAAAAATATCTGAATGCAGTCGTATAATCATCTCCAAGTTATTTCAAATTAATTCAGTCGTGTTGATATTTGAGGACTGTGTACTGTAATACATAAGATCCTGTAAGTGAAAATGATGACAATATTTCACAATAATAAGACACTTTCTCAAAATGATCTCATGGTATTTCAGTGTAACAATTTGGTTTCAAATTCATCATTTAGTAACAAAAATAGTAAATGGTGTCTTTGTATAGAAGTTGTCATCAATTGTGTTTGTGTGTGTTTTAATAGTCCTAGTCTGGAGTGTGACAGTGGAGAGGACGACATCCTGGGACATTCCTACCCCTCCTCATCTTTCAAGCAACAGTCCAGTCTGCGCTCCAGCTCAGGAGAGGAGCGGGACTCCTTCGACACGTCACCGGACTTTAACCGCTCGCACTCTGAGAGCACACACACCTCCAACAAGGTGCTTTTAAGATTTGCTATTTAACATATCGTTTTACATATCGTTAGCCTCATAGCAAAGTTGCCTAAATCATACATTATATGGACAAAAGTATGTGGACATGTTGAATTCAGATGTTTCTTTTCTAACGGGTCTGGGATACAAAACAATAATGACTAATGTCATAATATAGTTTTATATTAGGATAAATACCATTGCATTGGTTAGTTTGGTTTAAATGTTTATCTTTGCCTCCGAAATGCCTCAGATTATTTTTACTTAATTTCTCTCAACCTTGATTATGTTTTTTTTTTATCCATGACTATGATTTTGAATGTTCTACTTCTAAATTTCTAAAATTTTTTTCCTGCTCTAATTGTAAATAATTTTCTACCACAACTAACCATCTACTTTCTTCACATCTCACTGAGGAAGAAAAATTTACAATTAAACTTTAAGGAAATATTGATGTTTATAAACTATATGGACAAAAATATTGGGACACATCATGTCTACAGCTGTAAGATGTCCTGTTCATGAGGATTTGGCATAGAAAAACCAATATTGATAATCAATAGGATATTTATTACAATATAAAACAAAAAAAAAAAAGAACATCTGAATTCCACGTGTCCCAGTACTTTTGTCAATATAATGTATGACTTAGGCAATTATACTATGAGGCTAACAATATGCAGATAAATCACAAATAGAAAACCTTGTGGTTATTCAGATCAACTACGTAAACTCTCCCTTTGTATTATTATCATTGGTTAGTGTTGCTCAGTCCTGAATGTGAGAAGTGATTAGACTGCAGGGGAAGGGTGATACGGTCTATTGCAGTATTTAATAACATATTATTAAAAGATTTTTTTTTGCAGTGTTTAGTACGATGCTCAAACAGAAGAAGCGAAACCATAGCTGTATTTGTAACTTCAGGGTCTTTTGGAATGATAAGCAGGTCAATGTAGGTCAGGTCTGTCCTCATCTGGTAAACCAACTGGATGCTCAGCTTATTCATTTATTAACGAATGAAAGAATGAATAAAAGAAAAATCATGATGTCAAGCATGTAGAGAAACCAAATAATACAGAATAAAAAGTGTTTGATGCAAATGAAAATATCAATTATGTATAAAACCAAACATACATATTGAACTTTTTTAACTGTTTAGCTTATCTATATTTTTGTGCAGTTCCTCCAATACACACACATACATTTACATTATCTGTCAGTGAAAAGTAACCATCAAGGATTCATTTTTAACACTATCTTGTTTAACATTAAATCATGTTGAACCAAACCGTAAACCCAGTGTCAGATTAAACATCAGAACAATTTACACTAAATCTACATTAGATTGAATTCTGTTGCATTAAAACATTAAACTCCAATGTAAAATGAGATCCAGTATTAACTGTAAACTGACATGTGAGGAGGTTTAATGTGACTGCCTCATTGATGTGGACAGATAAAGGGTAGATTCATCCCAGTTGAGTATAATGATGCTGAATTTCTGTCAAGATCCTGACTCTGTAAGGAAATTATTCTAGAGCTGAACGGAAAAGTGGACAAACTGTCAAACGTGGCAGTGAAAGGAAAGCAAAGATGTTTTTACATACTGTACAGATAACAGTTTTTAATGTTTTATTTATTTATTTTTTTTAATCTTCTGTTATTTGACCATATCACTCTATTAATTTAACAGTCATTTCTCACATAGGGGGTTTAGAGCTTCTCTTTAGAGCTGGCATGTGAAAACTAACCAACTAACTCTTTGGCTACCCAGAAAACCATGCACTGTTTTGTTCAGGAACACAAATTAGGTGAACAGGTTTCTCCCCTCTGTCATATTTAGGTATTGCCTGGTGTTGCATCTCCAGACCTATCTCAATATGCACATGTGGAAATGTATTATTGTATTAAAATGACTAAATCCATACAAAAGGAAATAGTATATGAAAAGATGTGTTATTTTCAGTGTGTGATGGCAGCTCAGACACTGTTCTTTGACTTAGGGGGAGGACTTTCTAATTACTAACGCACAGACAGAGGAAGGAATGAAAATTTGAGTTCTGTATAGACTTGGACAAGGCATTTGGGCAAGCTAGCAAGCATCTACGCATTGATCAAACTGTATTTAACCCTTAAAGATCCACAATTATTTTAGTCACAACTTCAAATGATTTTTTTTTCTCTTTCTCAAAGTGATTTATCACAATTTATTATAAAATAATCATCTGCACTTTTCAGTGTTAATCAGGTATTTTCCTACATTTAATTCACTGATTATGTAGATGTCCATTAAAACTCAGATGAATCAGAAAACAAATGACCAAAGTGCTGGTTAGTGCATGTTTTCAATATATATGATGGTGTGTTATTGCACATATATGTTGGTTTATGTACATTTATACAATAGATTTCTAAATCTTCCACTTGATAGAACCTGTGAAGTGATTGAATTGTAATGTGTAGACAGTGTTTTGAAATAGATCTGGTAGCTCTGAGACAGACAGTCCTTTGGAAGAAAACCCATTCTCAGAATTTCACATTTTGGCCCAAGACTGTATCTTAGAAACTACAATCAACTTGCACTTTGGACTTAATTTTAATTTATTAGTGACTCAAATTTGGTCAACTTCAGCTACTTTTATTGTGGAAGCATCTTACTTGTAGACCAGTGTTATTTACATGGATTGATAGGATTAGTGGACCAACAGGTATTAAACATTTTGGTTGCTGGTGAACATTTAGGTCTTACGGGTTCATTTATATTTTTGTAAATAAACTTGTATTGAATGCACAGACATATTGAGTGTGTCTATAGGCTCTGCACCATAATGACACTCTCCAAGTTACCTGTTGGCCTGAGTGAACCTGTAAACTCCTCTGACAGAGCCCAGAGGAAGCAGAGGTCCGCCTGCGCTCCTACTCCTACTCCTCCCCCAAAGCCAAGCCGTCACGGCCGCTGCTAAACAGAGACGCAGCCATCACTGACCTCGCTGAAGGTGAGTGAACTCTGACCCTTATGACCTTTGACCAGGTGAATTGACACATATGCTACATGTCTAGCAGGGGCAAGAAGATGAGACAGCCTTCATAAATCAGCCTCCTTTACAACATATGTGTATGGAGTCTACGTGTTGTGTATGCAGTTTGTTGTGCTTCATCCTGTATAGATGGTATGTGCAGCAGCAGCGGTCGTTCTCTACTTCAGGCTTTGTCTCTTTCTAAATCCCTGTCTCGTCTCAACCAAGTTAGTAAGTACACATGTAGAACCGACCAGAAACTGAGAGACTGCGGGCTGGTTAATACCTCTTACCTGGTTTTATTGCGCTGTTGGGGATCCTGGTTTTCATCAAGAGCTGCATATGATGTGGACTCAATGAAGAACAAAACATAGATTTATTTAGATCTTTTTCTTGATATTTTCATCTTGTAAAATAAATGTTTCTCATTGTAGCCCACATTGTGCAGCTTTGTTTCTGTGGTTGTATTTAGATTTCATGGTGAGTCTGATGTTTGTAATTGGGGATTCACAAACCGCTGTCCGAGTAAAGAACACATTAATTATTATTTTGGATATCCAGCTGATCAGAAGCAGACTTCCTCCAAAGCGTCACGCCAAGGACTTATTGTCTAGAATGCATTTTTCGTCCAAAACACTTAGAATTATTGACAAATTGAGGTCTAATGACAGATTTTTAAAATGTCCAGAGGCTTTGGAAAAACTCTGTGTATAAAAAGGCTTTTTTTGAGGGAAGCAGTTGTTTCTACTCCGGGGGCTTTGTTTTGCTTCCATTTGGGCACATGGTTTGTCTCCCTCTTGGTTATAATTTTCCATCTTCCTTGTCATCTGGTTTTTTAAGGGAGACCTTTTATTCTGTTCTTTCACTGTACAGTTTTTGTATCACTGATTTTTGTGCTTTACTTCGGACTCATTTTCAATTGGAAATGATAGTTTTTAATCCAACATATGACTGATTGAAGGAGACTATCTAATGAAGCCCTCCGCTTTAAATAAATCTCTCTGTTTGGCATTCTCATTTGCTTTTCCCTTTTGCTCTACTTTTCAGAGCAGAAAGCCTTCAGCCTGACTGAGACTCCCAGAGAGAAAAGGTAAAAGCAGTGGCTCTCAGCTCTCACTCAGATGTTAGACTTCCTCTCTTTTTAGGCATCGCTCTTGACCGGCCCTTAGAGACCTGTGTGCATGTGTGTGTCTTCAGTGTTAAACCTGTGGTCGGGGTCTGAGTGGGCAGGATGTGACAGACTTCCTGTTGCAAGGCCATGGCCAGAATACTCTCTGATTGCAACCTCAAAATAACTCTGAGTAAACAGCAAAACTGAAGGCTTTCATCAACCCCAGGCTTCAGACACACTGAACCCATTTCAAAACCACAACACTGATACTGACTTTATAATTTGTATGTAGGCATCTTTGACTGCAGTAATGAATTTAACAACAGCTTTATCATGTCAGTCCTACCATTTTAGATTATTTTGTGTTAATTTCACACGTCTCACACTTCATTTTCAGTCCATCATCTGCTTCATCTCACTGCCTCTTAAATTAATTGTGCTAATACATTTTGGCCACTAATAACCATCTATTTCTAACAGAGGACTCGTATTACACAAGGGTTATCATATCAGATAACAGCATTATATTATTAGATCATGATAATAGTAGACTGTGTACAACACTTGTTTCACAGTACCTTAATATCATCCAGTGTTAACAAAATGTAGATAATATCAGTGCTTTTAGTAAAGGGCTGGGCGATATGAGAAAAATATGATCAGGAATGATGGACAGACAATATATTTTAGAAACACTCCTGTATGCCATCAGATCTCTGATGTTCTGCTCATGAGGCTGAATTCTGCTTGTGTTGATCTGAATTTTGACAGTTTGGAGGCAGAACCAAAAGCAAGCATCACTGTCACACCTCACAACCTCTGAATGAAAGCTATCATTAAACACCAAAGAAGAAGATGCTTCCAGACCATAGAATAAACAGATGTTTTGACAACAGCTCTGTTAGCTCTGCTGCTACACTCTGATATTGCCATAGAACAAAACACAGATTTCACTTAATAGCAAAAGTTGTTTGGCAATAACAAAAACTGTCAACTACTAGAGGAAAAAGATGAAACTGCTGTGTTTTTGAGAACTACTCTCAGTCCATAATTGTGGAAAATTAACTCTTTTGTAATTAAAGGAGATAGTCCTGTGCCTCATGTATGTGAGAACCAGCTCACTGCTAAAGTTTCTTACGCAGAGCTATTACTGCCAGACGGACTTTGACTGTTGAGTTTCCCTGTTATAATGGGTATCAGTGTGATTTAATTTAATCATAAGGAAAGTAAAGGGTTCAACCTATCATGTGGTGGAAAGGGAGAGATAAAAGAGAGTGTACCGGAAGTTTTTCAGTTTGGTGACATATTCAAGTGTACACTAGATATTGAAACTGTAATGAAAGATGTTGAGTATGAAAAGTATTGTTGGTGTGATTTGAATGTAACTATCAGCAGATCTTTTTAGTCTCTTTGTTTGTGTTCATTTTGCTCCAAACTGCTTACCTCGTGCATAAAACACAGGCTTGTCTCCTCCTCTCTGTCATGGTTTATTCTTTTTTTTTCCAGTGTCCAAATCAACAGATTAGAGCAGCTCAGATGAGGCACAGCTCAAGGCTTCTTATACAGTGATTCAACGTTGAACCTATTTTCCATATGTGAGATAAGCAACCAATAATAACGGTAGATGCAAAAAGATCTGTTGAAAATCATATTGGGCATATCAGCCTTTCACTATAGTTTCAATATTGAAGCTATATCTGAATATGTCACAGATGTATTCATTTAGCCATTTCTGTTCAGTAACAAATCATTAACATTAGTAAGATGTTAAAGTCACTTTCAAACCTAATAGTCCAGTAGACTCAGTACAGTTGGGGACTCGGTTTGACTGGGGTTGAAACAGTCAGCTGATCCGAGTTTGATTTCACACTGTAACGTATTCCCCTTTTCACCTGTGATTAAGCTGCATCAAGGATTACTGAAGGAAAAGACAAACAACGAACTATAAACCGGGCTGATCTACTGGTTAATGTAGGGCAACTTCTGTTTCCACCACATGAAAACAAATCATGGAGGTTGTGTTTACCCAAAATGTACTGTGTTGTAATTTTTAGGCGAACCAAATTTAGCTGCTTTTATCCACATCAGAGTTTGATTGCACGTTCATACCTCCCCAAACGAACCCGAATTTCCAAGCAAATGAACTAGTTGTATTTAAAGATGCTGATGCAAATGTGTTTTTCAATTATGCATTACTATGTTTTAATAAAGTATTGAAGCCTGACCAGTTTTTGAAGGTTAAATATATTATTAAAAAATAAATATAGTCTATTTAACTCTGAACTAAAAATGTGGGAATTTTTATACCTAGAACTTCTATTGGCTCAAAATAGCCCTGTCGAAATACGTCATTTTTCAGGCTGTTTATGTCTAAACATCCTATTTTTAGACAACAGCATTTGTTGGTGTGTTATGTCATACACTGATTTAATACAAGGTCAATGAACATTTTTGTTGACTAGAAATGGTATATGTGGAAATTTGTGGTTTTGGGTGTATAGTAACGTCTAGCAGAACTGTGTTTTAACAATGCGATAGCGAAAGAAGAAAGGAAAAGAATGACACTACTAGAAGATTTTTAAAGTCTTTTATGACCATTTATATGTAGATGTTTGAGGTTAAAACAAGCACTTGAATGCACCATGAAGTCCCAGTTCTTCCAACACAAGCAGCTAAAGTGACAGAATCAGCCTGTTTATAAATGACTGTGATCAATATAGTTTTTATTTCATTGTGTATTTGGATACAAACATTTACCTCTTTACGTTAATGTAAAAACAAAAACTGAAGACTCACTGGCCTTTTTCAAGAGCGTAGATTAGTTAGCTTAGATTCATGTCAAAGCTTAATGAGCTTATCACAGCTCATTAATATCTACTTAAATTTTACCCTTGCCCTGTTTTAGATTGTTTTATCGTCCAGCCTTTTTTTGGTATTTTTATTACATGACTTACTAAAAGTGTATGTGCCATAAACACTTACATGACTCTCCATGTGTAGAACGTGCATCATGTAATCGATGCTGAGGATCAACCCACTGTAATTGCTAACGGCCCAAATATTCTCAGTCTCTTGATGGAAAAACAACAAGCTGGTCTGAGGCGTGTTATATCTATGCAGGGTTTTGGGTTTTCGTAAGCGGGCCCAGTCAGCAGAGGAGGAGAGCAACGCATCACTCCAACACCTTACCCTCACAGAGTTCCTCAAAGAGTATGTTTTCACCCAAAACAGCCTCACAGCCATGCATGTGTGGCTTAACCTGTTCTAACCCCACCCTAAAGCCGATATCAGATTCATCCATTAACCACACAGATGATTTACTGCTATATTTTGTCATCAGTGAACACTTAGAGATAGCTTAAATTAACACTTTTTTTATACTGTGATATTGCATGTTTCTCTTCTTCTCTTCATGTAGCCTTTTACCTAGAGAGTAGCTTTAAATAGCTGACATAATATTAATTGCATCTTGTCAAGGTCATACTATAAATAGCATCCACTAGAGTCCAGAATGACTTCTAGGCATGCCAAGCATGTTGTTAAGAGTAATAGTTGTGTAGACCGGGGGTCCTGAAGATTGTCTGGACATTCTTCTGTTACAGCATGATACCAAAGTCTCAGATAATTTAACTGTTAGAATATTAAAAGACACTGAATGCAACAGTAAAGCAGGTGCATGTTGTGTTTGAATGCTCTTGTCTCCCATGGGACATAATGTGATGAACTGTAGTGACAACTGACTACAAATCTTCACACTGACACAGAATCGAGGATGAGGAGTGGGATAAATACATAATCCCATCTAAAGTCGAATCAGAGAAGTACAAAGTCAGCCGGACCTTCAGCTTCCTCAAGAGCAGGATGTCCAGCACACGCAACAAGACCAAGGTGAGACAACGCACAATGACCCTGCAACAACCAACCAGTCATACATGACTCAACTCTTCTTTTGTCTAAAACAACAGCACAAATCACATGGAATCTGAACTGCTTAATCTGATTTGAGTCTCTTCCATATGTAGAACCAAATCACATAAATGTCTGATTTTTTTTGTAATAAATCACATGTGTAGCAAATCTGAAAAATAAGACTAGCTACATTGGTTTTATCTTTAGGCAATAGAAAAGATGGTTGGTCGTTTGCTGCATCTAACTTTTTTCTGGCTGGACAGTGTGTCCTGACATTTATATATCAGTATTTTTTAACATATGTTTCTGTCATGATAAGTTTGTGGGTCAATCATGAGTTCATCATTCATCCTGTGAAATAAAGGAACTAATTCATTTATGTCTGGTGTACTGGGTTAGTTTAATATAGATTAGAACTACTTATCTGTTGTCATGTAATGATTCCAAAATTCAATTGTTCCAGCTTTTTAAATGTGTAAAGTTTTATTTGCTAAATTTGTAATGTAGAGATTTGGGGTGTTTGTTGGACAAAGTAGCTTTGAGATGGTGTCTCTTTTAGTTCCGAGACTGTTTTCTGTATTTCTACAAATCCTTCCTTTCAGGGTACAGCAACATGTTTTCACTCAAGGCTGTGTTAGCGTGACTCAAAAGTTTTTCAAAACTTATTAGGCTACATGACAGGAGCAAAGCAGTTAAACAAGCAACTTAGTCCACATGTGACCCATATGTTAACGTGTTATGGGCATTTCACTGCTGCAGTAACTCCTGCAGTGACCAGAGCACAGTGAAACAACCAGTTACAGCGAACTTCTAGTGTCTGTGTGTCTGATCCAATCTGTCACTTCATACAAACATGGTAGACAGCTGTGTCAGGTAATCAGTGGATGTAATAAATAATAGTCAAACATTTGAGTTTGTTTCTCTTTAACCTTGGAAGGATTATCAACTGCTCGAAAATGTACTGCACTTTGGTGGCCTCCCTGTTTACAGCCACATGTGCCATGTGACTTTATAATCTTTTTTTTTTTACTTGCTGGTAAGTAAGTAGTAAGTGATGCAACATGAAATCTGGTATTAGTCATATTTATATTAAAAATAAATAAATGTAAGTGCAGTGTGAGCATATGTTTAGATGCAGTACAATGATTCCTGCATGCTAGGAATTTACTTTCACATACTACACAATATTGATATTTTTTTTAAAGAAAGTCTTCATTGGCAGTGCAGTAAAAGGTTTACTACCACCACTCAGACAGGATTCCTGCACCAGGGAGCTGCTGTCCATGCATGGTGCCTTTATTTGGCAAGGGAGAAAATTCCCTCTCCTCAGGTCTTAGCAACAGGACCCACTGAAAATATTCTCTTACATAATGCATAGACCCCCAACATTGCTTGAGGAACCAAAACACATTCCCTTGTATCCTCCTCCATCTTCTAAACACGTGCACTATGTGTTTGAGAACATGTTTTCACATATGTGCAAGTGTGTGATGCACATGAATGGACAAGAAAACAAACATGCACTTCCAGACTTCCTCGTAAGTTTGATAAGAAAATAAACATTGCTCTGTCACACACTCACAAAGGATTCCCCCAAATGCTCCCAAAAGGATAAACTTTCTCCATGGACCTTAACAAAGTAAACAGAAAAGCTCTCTCAGAGGCCCCTTTATCGCAAATGACTGACTTTAACAGGTGTGTTACAGCAAAAAGATGAGCCCCACATCTCACTTTGCTTTCCACTGAGAAACACATTTCTTCTGTGGTAGTTTACATGACAGAGAGATTTTAACTAACTGCAGTAAACATCATCTTAACGAGTAAAACTGAAAGGTTCAGTGTGTAACATACATGCATGCATCCTTGTGTGTTTATGTAAAATTTGTGTTAGTCGCTTTTGTGCGTGGAGCTGGTTGTTTGTTGACATTAGCTAACGGCATTTCTGAGCTGTGGTCTCATCTGCCTCCATCCATGATAACAGCCTCCACACTGATTTTTGTGAAGACTCAAGTTGGTTTTACAGGGAAAATCCTTTTGCTCGATCCAGAGGATTTGGATGTATTACTTCTACTCCTCTACTGTAGGAACAGTCTGTAACTCATAGGTATAGAAATGTACATGTTTGATATTTGCTGACGTTAACAGCCTGATGCTCCATCGCGCTCTTTTTCCACATCAAGAAAACAGAACAAGTGGTTGTGTGTTTTTATCCCTTTACTAACACAACCAACCATTTTTTGCATCTAAATAATTATATATTATTTAGATGCTGTAGTGCTCTCCTACTACAGCAGTCCTTGTCTGCTGTAGTGAGAGAGCACGTTTAAACCACTCCATCCGTGGTAGTGTGTCAGTGTTTCATCATGTGGTTCCTGCTCTGTATCGGTTTCAGAATATAATACATTGCACTCTGTCTCTATAGAAGGGGAAAGGTCACTGACAGACATTTTTCTTCCTGTTTTCAATGAGAAAATATTTTCACTTATTCATTAAAGAGGTTTAAGTGACTTTTTTGATCTCTGGAGATCAGGAGGGGTGGTTGAGCTTCTGTTCTCATTTAACACCGTGTAACAGTATCTTACAGTGACTTTGATGACTGTTAGGATGTGTTCCACAAGTGTTTGGGTGGCTATGGCTCAGGACGTAGAGTGGGTTGTCCAATAACCAAAGGGTTGGCAGTTCAAATCCTGCTCTGTCCTAGTCGTGTCCTTGGGCAAGACACTTCACCCACCTGACGGTGGTTGGAGGGGCGATTGGCAGCCATGCTTCAGTCCGCTTACCCCAGGACAGCTGTGGCTACAAATGTAGTTTACCACCACCAGAGTGGGAATGAATAATGGATCAATAATTCAAAGTGCTTTGGGAACCTTGAAATGTGCTATAGAAATATAATCCATTATTATTTAGGTTAGAATAAATGTCATTTTATACAAAGGTAGCGTAATACGATAGGATAAATTCAACTGTGAACTGTTTTAATGTAGCCATAATGAACTTCCTCATATCTAATTATTTTCTTCTTTTATTTGGAACTTTCATACAAACAATAAGTGTTTCTCACGAAGCAATGTTTGAGGTGAAAACTTAAAGTAGGAAAACTTAAAATCTTGCAAAATAAAAACTCTAAAGTTGCAAATAACACCATAAAAACAAAATGCAGTGTCCTAATGTGCTGTTTATGTAATTCCACCATCAATACAAATGCAAGCCATATTTTTGAGTTTTACTAGTTTTAAAATGTAAAACAGACCTGGTGACAAGACCACAACTGGTTTACAAGGCAGTTAGCCAAAAGACTGCCAGATCCCACAGTAGAAAGGGCAACTTTAAATCTCTACAGTACACACATTTCTACTGTCATGTTACCTAAGCCCGTCCACTAAAATGGGCAAGATTTCTATTTAATATGAAACACTAGAAACAGGTTAAACTCTTACAAATAGAATGTTGTTTATAGTGTACAAGCTTTAATCATGGTTAACGTCAACCCGCTCCACGCACAAAACAGACTCCAACACAAGCTTCATACCCTCACACAAGCATAAGTGAATGTTCAGTATTGAACTCTTCAAATCTCCTGCCTTTCAGGTGAAGGGGAAAGAGGTGAAGGAGGGAAAGGAAAAGTCTGGAGCTGCTAACGGACACCAGTTTGCTCCTGTGTCTCCGTCTGGTCCTGCTCTCTGTGTGGCCTGTGAAAAGTCCATTTCTGGGAAGGAGCTGTTGCAGTGCTCCAGTAAGTCGCACACTGTCAGTGCTGTTGTTGTTTTATGTCCTGTGGTGGTTCAACTGTTTAGGGTTTGTGTAAATCTCTGTGCACGTGCAACCTTGAGGTTTTGTTTTAGCCAAAGACATGAAGCCAGATCTCTTCTGTCTGAAGTTAAAATGTATCCTGAGGAGCAGGAACTGTATGATAGACATCTGGCCACCCAATCCAGAGATGTGGTAATGTTGTTTATTATCAGTTAACAGATGAAATTAACTGGGATTTCATCAACCTTTGTCTGCAGACTGTTTCCTGAATGTCCATAAAGGCTGTCGAGAGTCTGTTGCAGTCTGCGGAAAGGTATCATCCAGCCTCACATGACTCATTTACCCAAGAACAAACTGTGCTTTTTAGAAAGAACCCACTCAAACCATTTTACAAAATTTCTGTTTGGCATGTTTTGCTTACTGTTACCTCATAAATAAATATTTGGGTATTTATAAATTGATATTTGGGTATTTTGAGAATGAAATATCCAAGCTTCTTTTATCTGTTGTTTAAAGTCATATATTGTTTTTGTACATGCACATAAAGAAACAGAAGAATAATACTAACATTTTTTCTTGTTTTTTTTTTGTTTTTGTTTTTTTTTTACATTTGATTTTCAGATTTTTATGGATATGTTTTCTTGTAATTCTATCTTGTTACATCACTGTAAAATGTTTAATGGGTGAAAAGAAAGAAAAACCAATAAAAGGTGTTACAAAAAAAAGAAAAGACCAACAACTACAACAAAAGGGGAAAAAGTTCCCTCTGTGTAACTGAGGCATTATTGTTAAATACTAAAAAAACACTAATATTGTATTGAAGAAGTGGTAGATGAATACTCGAACCCAAACAAACACTGGGTTTTGAAGCAGTGGGACTCATGCATGAAGAATCAAGTACATGTGTTTCCTGGAGCTTCAGCCCAAAGTGTGTAGAAAAATGAAAACATCAACTTCTTATGTCCCATCACATCCATTTATCTAGACTTTTACTAGTGGGCAGATATTTGTAACTTCATCCTAGTTGTAGCATCAAATCCATGAAAACACTAAATGCGTAAATACATTTATTTTAAAAATTGGTAATACTATTTGGACGGTGCTCCTCAGAGAGTTTCAAGAGTAGTTTTAACATTCTAACATGTTATTAGTTGAAATTATGATTTGGTGATGAGAGGAAGAAATTCCAACTCTATATACAGTATCTCACAAAAGTGAGTACACTCTTCACATTTCTGCAAATATTTCATTATATCTTTTCATGGGACAACAC
>JAPQRP010000030.1:11974137-11987855 GCA_037367295.1 Apogon hyalosoma | reverse complement strand
GCATATTTATGGTATTTGATTAAACTGTGCTATCTTATAATTTAATCATGCTTTTAGATGTAAAGCACTTTGGTCTTTGTTATGTTGTAAAGTGCTATATAAATAACCTTTGATTGATTGAAAGTTGACAGTTTTCTGCTCTTCAGATGGAATGTCGTGGCCGGGGCCTTTGCAGACACCAGCAGGGCTTTATGTGAAGCAGGCTCGTATTAGAGACTAGCCTGTATTTCTCAGTCCTGTGTTTGTAGAAGTAGTCATATTTAGTGTGAAGTCTCATATATTAGTATGATCAGGCCACTCAAAACTCAGCACTTGTGCCAATTACAATTAAGATCACTCTTGTTTCTTAACAAGGCTTTTATTCTGAAGCATTTGCATTGGCTCTCGTGCTTCACATATGACATTTGAAAATGTGATGCTTGTGGCTCTTGCGTATTATCGTTGTTCGAAAGAAAAGGTTTCAGATCTCTGCAAAATGGTCTATTTTGGGTTCGACCACTGTTCTCCAAGACTCAGCCAAACCAATACCACTGAGATGTAGAAGGAAAAAACATCCACCCCCTTGTGAAGAATGGACTACATGATTGTATGGTTCAGTTGGCTGCACACGAAAGACCATCAGAAAAATAAGTTCCATCAGTACTGAAAGGGTTAGGGTACTTAAAGGTCAACTCTGTGGTGTAGTATTATAAAGTACAGTGGTCCTTTTTAATTCCTTTATTTACCTTTGATATTTTAGTTTAGTTTATTTCAAATATGCAACAAAACACAATAATCCTACTTAGTCCTTGCAAATGAAACAGATAAGAAAACCAAACAAACAAAAAAACAAAAACATATACATGAAAACAAAATATGACTTCATTTGCATATTTGAAAAGGAGTGGGAGGAAGTAGAACTCACTTAATCCCACCCCTTCTCCACACAACAGTCTATCATTTAGCTTCCTATCAACATAATATATGAAAAGTCAAGTCCCTTGGATCAGTTAACCTTGCTTATCATCTTCACATGCACATACACATACATACACACTCATATTGACATACCAAGAAAATAAAAAATAAATAAATACATACATACGTACATCCTTGAAGGCAACACAAAATGAATACACATTAAAGTAAACAGTGAGACAAAGTGAACAACAGCAATCAAACAAAACATAGATAAATTGACACATGCACACCAAAAAATAAATTAATAAAATTTTAATAAATAAATAATAATAAAAAAATCAAAAAAATCAAGAAGAAACAGTCCCATGTGTTCATACTCCAGCCCCTTCTTCAGTTTTATTCCGTGTATAGATCATCTCTTTAAACCTCTTTTTAAATGGTCTGATGTTTGGACATTCCTTCAGCTCCACCTTCCGTCTGTTCCATACTTTTACTCCACAAACTGAAGCACAAAAACTACTTCATAACCCCCTTCCCGTTCTATGAATAATTATTGAATATTTCCTGGTAGTAATTTGTTTTTTGCTTTGAGTAATATCAGAGCTGTCTGAAATTCTATGAGATCTTTAAATTTTAACAATTTTGACTGTAAGAACAATGGGTTTATATGATAAGTGTAACCTGCCCCATGAATGACTCATATTGCTTTCTTTTGCAAGATTATTAATGGATGTATTGTAGTCCTGTAATTATTGGCCCAAACCTCTGCACAGTATCATAGATATGGTAGAACAAGTGAACAGTATAACATACGGAGTGATTTCTGACCCATTTTCATCCAGCCCTGTTTTTTGCATGTCAGTATTTGAGGGCCTACTTTTATTTATTTGTGTTGACTTCATCCCTGATTATCAAAGACCCACCTATCAGTGGACTACTAGTTTTCATTTGATAGACAGCATATAGTCTAAGTAACCCAATACATATACTATACGTTATTGAAGTACTTATTTATGGAGTGAAGTGCATCTTTCTGATACACCCCTTCGTTCCAATGAGCTGGGGTGTCAAACATACGGTACGTAGGCCATAACCGGTCCGCCAGAGATTCCAATCTGGCCCCCTGGATGAATTTGCCAAGTGCAAAAATTGCACTGAAGATATTAAGAGACAAGGGTGTCAAACTCCTTTCAGTTCCAAACTCTAAAATTTTAACAATATTCTGCCTGTTACTAAATATTTTGTGTATTTGTACATCCGCTGTGCTCTGTAAGTTTAAATATAGAGGCGTAAATGACAAGTTGAGGCATAATATTGTTAAAATTGCACTTATTTTTCTTAAACAATTTCAAGTTGTTCAGGTTATTCATGTTTTTTTATGAAAGGATAGTTTGTAAATGTAAATATTTTCAAAATGTTACTTTTTGCACTAAAAGAGAAAATATAGAGTTGTCATTTTCTGTTTTTATGCTGTTATTTCACTGGTCCAGTCCACTTGAGATCAGATTGTTCTGTATGTGGAACCTGAACTAAAATGAGTTTGGCATCATTCCAGTAGACAGTGTAGCAGCTTTATCACAAGCATAGAAAGAGACAGCACTGTGTGTCTCCTTCTGTCTCTCAGCTTTGTGATGTATATTTCCTTATGTGTTTTGCAGTCTGAACATCAGAGCATGTTGGAGCAGCGTGAGCAGCAGTGCTTTCTGGAGGCCGAGCGGCTCCGCTGTGAGCGAGAGGAGCTGGAGGCCCAGCTGCTGGAGTATCAGCAGAATCTGGAACGACTGAGGGAGGGCCAGAGGAGTGTGGAGAGAGAGAAGGAGAACATCGAAGCCCAGCAGAGGATCCTCCAGAGCTGGAGACACAATCAGCAGAGCAGCCTGCCTGTAACCATACCACTGGACAGTTATAAGGTCAGACCCTGAAGGGGGATGCTGAAGGACTTACCAGATTTATGTGCACCAGCGTATCTGTGTTCTGACCACTGTGTGCATGTCAGTGGATCGGAGTCATTCTAACCTGACAGACTTAAGGTTAGGGTTAGGACTAACATTAAAGTAGATACACACAAAAAATACCAGACCATCAGAGAAAGAGGGAAACAGGAGGAAACAAAGATGATCCGTTCAGGGAAACTGTCAAAGTGCAGAGGATTCTGTCATTCTCCACTGGAAGCTGAGACTGAAGAGGATGAATGAGCATCAACTGTGCGTTTAGTTGAAACTGCAGGACATGTGTTCTGTACGTGCATGGCGTGATGCACATTTACATTTGTTAAAGTAAAAATAAATTCAGGATATTGACAAATTTCTGATTTGTGCATGAAACTTTCATACACAAGCATTAAACACAGATTTCTTAATATGCATTGTTGATGAATGAAGCCCAGTGAGAGAACTGTGTTCATCATTTTTAACATAGAAGAAAAGTGTATGAATTACTTGAACCACTCAACCACCAATGAAGAAAATTTGTATGTTATGAGTATGTGTTTCGGTGTTTTCTTATTTCGGTTCAATCCCCAGGTGTCCAGTCACAGTCGCTCAGGCAGCCTCGATGGCAGCTGTTCAGCGTATGAGAATGAGGCTCTGCTGGCCAACCTCCGGCAGAACCACCTCCATCAACCCACCACCAACAACCAGCACCACAGTCTCCTCCCCACTCCGAAGAAGACCCAGAATGGACCCCTGAACAGCTCCAGCTACAGCACTAACCTGGGCCTGAGCGCCAGCCTCTACAACAGCCTCAACACGCTGCTGAGTCAGACTCACAGCAAACAGCTCCCTGATGGGCTGACGCGCCCCAACTATGGGAACAACCACGGATCCCCTGGACCGCTCAATGATTCCATCCACCCACTGAGCAGCAGGGCCAGCACACTGCCACAGAGGCCCAGCAACAGTGAGTTCACTGCTAACACACTGTGTATTCCAGGAAAACACAACTAGTTCAGCAAGTTAGTTGTTTTCTTTTCCCTGTTTCGTTTGGGTTTTTTGCTCAGTCATTTAGGGCTTTAGCTAGAGCACTCAGAATTTAAAGTGTCAGATCTTTAGATCTTTCTTCAAGAATCCTGCAAAATATGACAAGTGGACTACAGCCCAGTGGGCCTGCATAATGTGAGGGAACTCTGCAGATGTCCGATAATTATAGACTGTGTATAAGAAGCGGACAGAGCCACTGTGAACTTACTTGGAGTTTGTATATTACCAGTTTTAAGCCTAGAGTTTGCATTTTGATCAGCTAGGGAAGCCTAAGGGGTGATGGCAGTCTTTGGTTTTTGACAGCTTAGATGATGTTTGGGTTCTACCAGTTTGGTAAAGACTGATGATGGTGGAATGTGGTATTCATGTAAGAATGTTTTACATTTTCCAGTTAAAAAAAATGGGTCATATACATATACAAAGCTTTAGAAAAGTGTCCCAAAAAATCATGTTGAAATTCACTGGGGACCAACTGCTATTGTCAAATCTCAGAAAAGTTGTTAATTTTACATGGCTCAAGCCATTTTATGCAGTACCTCTGTCTTTTAATGGGAGGGAATATGGATGGGTGAGCTTACTGACATGTTCGAGTAATTTATCTATAGCAGAGCTCCTTGTTTGAAAAAATATGTCAACAAAGGGAAGCCCTGTAAGTCTGAATCAGCAAACGGTGAACTGTCAGTCACACATATCAGTCAAAGCTCAAGACATTTGACAGCAGAGCCCTAAGATCTTATGGAGCCTTAACTTACCGAAGTAAACTTGTACAATTATAGGACTGAAACAAAGCAAAAAAGACTGTTACAAGTGGCTGCTTCTAGTGTTTCCCAAAGCCTGCATTTCCTCAATTGTCCACTTGAGGTTGGTTTTAAAAGATAGCAAAAAAACAAGATGGCGATGACCATCTTGACTTCAAAATGGGCAATCCACAAACCAAAGAGTGAGTTGACTTGGAACAAGATGCCATGGATGAAACCTGTGGAAACCTTGGTCATATTATATTTTAGCAAATATGTCAAATGCACTTCCAAACCCTGACCGTTGTCATGACTGTGTCCGTTTCTGTCCTTGCAGTAGACTTCAGCCCGCCTTTGAACAGACAGTCCCTGGGCCCCTGGAGGTCAGAGGTCACAGGTGACAGTCTTTATGAGGATGACTACTCGTCTCCGTCGCTCACACCCCTCCTCCCTCCACAGGCTTACCTCTCACTGGAAGGACAGAATGGGGAGGAGGGAGGTGAGGAGAACATTGTTTATCTCTGAGAAGATCAATACAAGCCGCCTGATGTTTAACTGGATCCATAAATGATACCTGGTGTTGCCCGGCTGTATCTATGTTTGTGTTTCTACCCAGTTAATCAGATAAGTGACCGTATGAGGGAAGGAATTCTACAGATTACTACCGTGTATCATTTTCTTCCTCCATGATCAAACCATTGTGCCTTTTTTCCAAAAAGCTCTTTGTACAACAGCTTTTACATTTTTACTCTTAATAACATCATGTATAAATCTGTGTTGGAAGTTAAACTATGATTTTTTTTTTTTTTTTTAAGTATCTATTGCACCTGTTAAATGGCAGAGGTACTTAGGTGCCATAATACTGGGCTCTAAAGCAACAGGAACTAATAACAGAATAAGAAATATTGGTATTGTTTTACCATGAGCACTTAAAATAAAATGGAAATATTAAAAAAGCCAATTGAGCCCTTCCCAAATCACTGTACAGCTTAAACTGATATTTATAAGGATTTGTGAGCAAAAATATGCTGACATGATTGTATAGATGTTGAATATATGTATAGTTTTCTGGAAAGGCTACCTATGCACACATTATTGTAAGAGGAACAGAATGTTCCTGTCCTTTGTTTCTCACTGAAGTGCCAAAATCCTGCTTAAGTGATTTCTGTAAAGAATGTGTATCTTCTTTTCTCGTAATTTATTTAATGTCAACTGCTTCGTGCACTGTCAACATTAATATTTTATTTGCTATGTATAATCTCTGTAATCAGAACTGTGCTGTGCCATATTAATATTATGCTGCATATAAAAACACTTTGATGCAAAGAGACTGTGTTTTGAGAAGTTTCGACCTCTGCGTCATGATAAAAGGAAAATTGTGGGTGAGACTTGTGCTCACACCTCCTGGGGTTTTGAGTTTCAGTTTTATGCAACATTGTGTGAGTTTCACGAGCTGCTTTCACTCATCACTTTAATGCAAATGTTCTAATGCAAAGTTTGGTCACACTAAGGACACATCTGTAGGAGTGCTGGGACACATTAGTGCACATTCTCCCACATGCAGAGTAGAAGCCTGAAAACTGGACCATAAAAGATGGAACAATTACAAGATCAAAAGTATGTAAAAGATATAGCAACAGAAAGATGCAAGATGAAACAAGACAGGAAAATAATCTAAAATGGAAATGTCAAACATGATGTAAGACAAAAATTACATGCAAATAAGATGTAAAAGAAAAATCAAGTAAATGGAACAAGACAAAGGCATAAAATGTTAAATGAGACGAAACAAGATGAAAATGACCTAAAACATGTTAAAAATGATGCAGGGTAAGATATGACTATATTTGATAAAACCATGGGGAAAGTAAAGTGTTTACAGCAGCAAAAATACAAAAAACAAAAAGTGCATAAAGACAGGCAGAGACATTCCAGAGTGAAGCAGGAAATAGAAAAGAGTCTATATCACTGGGTCTGTACATATTATTTACATATTTACAATACAACTGTATTTGATGTTAGTATTAAATGATACGGGAGAGTAAATGGGAGAAATAACTGAAAAAAGACGAAAATGAAACAAGGGTGACATAAGATGGGAGAGTCTGTTAATAATCCATAAAACATGAGCTAGTTTTTGTGTACTGGGCTGAAATAATGGTTTCATGTTTGTGAGGATCCACGGTTCAGAAACTCCAGGAAAAATCCATCTGCATGTTGACAGAGATGAGTTTGTCCTCAGTCCAGATTCAGACTGGAGGACACGGACAGGAAGACCGAGTACAGCCGCCGCATCGACATAAGGTGTACAGGCGGACTGACGGAGTGCCTCTGTGCACTGAGGAAATAGGCAGAGATCGGTCCACCTTAAGGCGGGGTCTCCGGTCCACCTTAAGGCGGGGTCTCCGGTCCACCTTAAGGCGGGGTCTTCTCCGAGCAGCACATTGAATGAAACCCGCAGTCAACCAGTGGAAGACGAGCACGAGGATGAGGGGGGTCACAGGAGCGCTGGTCACCCTGGTGGGGGTCTGTCTGACGGTCTCTGAGGACCACCGGGGAGCCTACCTCAGCTCTGGTCAGTGAGAAACACTTCTTTAAACAGTTATTTATCAACCATCATATATATATATATATTTAAAAAATCGTATCTGTTATCTATATGAGTATTTTCATTTTCATCAGTACTTCTGTGTTTTAATTTGTGACATTTGAAATGCCCTATGTGTTAACTTGTTCATCTGTTCATTTATAAAAAAAAAAAAGTGTACTATTCCTATTTTGTGTCTTGCATTGATTAATAAGTTTGAAGGAAACTCAATTTAAAAAAAAAAAGTTTTCTGGTACATTCACCACATCCGTCCACTATGTTGCTGTTACTTTCACACAGAATGCTTTCATTCAATCCACCACTTCTTCCAAAATGCATTCTCTACCTTAAAAGATTTGATGTTTATTTGTTCATTTGTTTGTTTGATTTAGCACTGTCTTCAAAGTGAAATGTTGACATTAGAGAGTGTATGGTTACATACTGTAATGGCAGTGAGATTTTAAAAATCTGGTTTCAATGGAAGTCAATGAGGCATTCTTGGCCCTGAACTTGTCCAAAGGGAGTATCTGACATTACATGAAAAATACTAATGCAATCAAATCAATTTTGTTACTAATCTTTGACATATATAAGATCACCACGAATGGCCCTACTATTAATTATATGGAAAATATTTTTTGTAATAAATAATTGATTATTCAAATAATTAAACTGCCACATAAAGGGTTAAAATCCTGAAAAGGAGATGTTTAATCTCAATGAGCTTTTTCCTGGTTAAATAAAAGTTATAATAAATACAATCCTGAGGATTATCGAATGTTTGGTAGTTTTAAGGCTGAAGTTGTTCAAGAAAAAACCAAAAAAAAGTTTGATGTATGATGATTTTGCAGCAGTTTGTTTATGTGTGTACATTTTTGCCAGGAAGATGTCCCAGTGATGCAAAATGCATCAACAGAGTATAAAAGATATGTAGAATAGAATAGAATAGAATAGAATAGAATAGAATAGAATAGAATAGAATAGAATAGAATAGAACAGAATAGAATAGAACAGAATAGAATAGCCTTTATTGTCATTGCACAGCAACAAAATTGCAAAACAATGAAATTGGTGTGGTGCTCACCACCCACAGTGCAAAGATTAAAAAGTACAAACATACCACCATCATAACAGGCATAAAAACGGTATGTGGGGGAACAATAAAAAAAATGTAAAACTACACATAGAATTAATAAAAACACGGCTGAGGTGATGTAAGAGTAAAAGACACCGGATTTAAAAAGGAAAAAAAGAAAAAGAAAAAATCTTGCCAAAAACAGGCAAAAAAAAAGTTAAATGTACAAAAATGCCAGAGGAAAATATAAGAGTTAAACAGGTTCATAAAGACTGGACTGTGTCTGGATTCATCAGGGTCATACTGATAACAGTGGTTCAGGAGCATGAGACATTATTTTCACATACTGATTGACCTCCACGGTGTCCAGACCAGAACCACAAAACCAAAGCCAAAGGATCCAATCCGACCCATGGGATGAATTTGCAAAGTGCAAAAATGACACATTACACATGAAGTAATTATCGGTCAAGGGTGTGGAACTCATTTGAGTTCAGGTTCCACATACAGACCAATGGGATCTCATAATAAATAATACCATGAAAAACCTTTAAATAATGACAACAAATTTTCCGCTTGGTTTAATGTAAAAAATATATGTATATTACATTATGCCCATAAATAACGATAACTCCAAATGTTTCTCTTTGTTTTTGTGCAAAAAAAATAACGCAGCAAAAGAGTTAAAACATCGGTTACATATAGAAGGTATGCGTTTTTCGTCACTTCCCCCCTGGGCCACACCCCTCTACGTCGGACTGTGTGGCAAAAACCTCGCTCAACACGACAGAGTGTAGCAGTAAACACAGCGAGACCAGGAAAAGTGTGGAATATGAAATGAAATTAAGGACAACTGAATATGGATCTGTACGAGCTACCAAAGAACCAGTGGTCCACGAACACTGACATGTGGCCAGAAAATACATATCCTGACATCCAGGATGTAGGGGATCATGGCTCATTTTACAAACAAATACACATGGTTTCACCATCACTGACAACCAGGGTCCAAAACTAGAGCAGAACCAGCTGATCCAGAGTCCATCTACAGTAGACAGTGGACTGACCCAGTGAACATATGCAGGATCTACTGGGACTGTGGAGATTTAAGTCTAGTTCATATCAAATACTTTATACAACACAGATACTACTGCTTTGGACCAGCAGGTACCACTTTATTCTGGTAAATTATGATATTTTTTCCACCTGGTTTTAAATTACATTATTCTCATAAAATTATGGCTTTATTCTTGGAATATTACGACTTTATTCTCCTAAAATTATGACACTTTTTGTATTAAACTTTATTCTCCTAAAATTATGAGTTTTACTTCAATATTTTATTTATGACTTTATTGTCGTAGTGACAGTGTTTTTATTTTCTCATGTGGCCCTAATACGCTGTTGTAGCTTTGTGCTCCAGTACCCCCGTATCTGAAAAACTGGATTAGCCTCAGTTTAAGTTCCTTTATGTAGAGCAAGACAAAAACAATACTAGCAAGAGCTTTCCTAAGAAGTAACGTTAGTCAAAACAAAATGTAATTTAAGGTATGATTTTACCCAAAAACACAGCATAAATTAATGTTACCTGACACGAAACAGGATCCACAAATCCAGGCAATGAAACCTGGATTTATGGACCGATCTGCTTCTCTTTTCTTTGTCTCTCGGTGCCTGTAAAGCCAACGCTGCCACTCATCTCCCTCTTTCTGCCACTCAGTGGGCGGAACCATAGTGACTTCCGCTAGTGTGACGCCACGTGCATACCCTCTATTGACTGATGTTGATTAATCAGTTATACGCAATAATCAGCCCGATTAACTGGTCGGGTTCTAAGCTCTTTATCTCAAAATGTGTCTTGATGCTTTGGTTGTACCCACTGATGCACAATGAAAGTTAAGAACAGATAACTGAGAACTCTAAGTACAGCTACAATGCATCCTGCAGTTAGTTGCTTAATCTGACCACAGATAATGTAACACAGAAATTACATGAAGGATCAGTGGAATTTCCCTTTTTTTAACAAATGTTTTTAGTATTACAACATACAGTAGCTTATTGAAATACCTAACAAACAGGACACCCACCCATATTAGTAATTCTTCAAGTAGTTTGTGTTTTGTTGGTGAAAGTACACGCAGTGAACATGAGAATTGTCATTCTTTGCTCTCTTCCAACCAGTTTGGACGCTGCCAGCGCCGATGATCAGTCATTTACAGGCATTAAGTGATGAGAAAAGTCTCAGGGTAAGATGGATGTTGAACCACAGTGACGAAGTGGTGGATTTTTATGAGCTCCAGGTCAGCCGCACTGAATTCCACACCGTTATTTACAGTGTAAGTACTAAAAAAGATTGACTCACTGCATTTCATGCCAGCTGTATAATACTGGTGAAAAGACTGGTGCATAAAAGCTTCATCCCAGTCATACATAGTTTATATTGATGTATGACATAACTGAGCTCAAATAACATGTATTTTTCCATGTAGAGAAATGTGAGTGCATGGTCTGCGGAGTCTGAGAACTACACACTGACATGGACGTCTGACGTACCTCTGAACTGTACGGACCACTCTGTCAGGATACGAGGTTTCTACAGGCAGTCTGGGCCCAGTCCTTGGAGCGACTGGATTACCAACAAAGGTGAACATGATCTTACCCTGATCCTAGATCTGATGTCAAACTCATTGTCTTTCAGGGGCCACATTTAGCCCAATTTGATCTCAAACAGGCCAGACCAGGAAAATAAGAGCAGCATACCAGTCTATAAACGACAGTGTTTTAGTGCAAAAAATAACACGAAATTATGAAAATATACAAACTGATTGGATCCTTGGGCCAGACTGGAACCTATGGCTGGCCTGTTTTGGCCCACGGGCCACATGTTTGACATCCCTGATCTAGTGCATCAGATCAGGTGATCTGTAAAAGAACAAAAAATATAAATGCACAAGCTTTTTTTTTTTCAAGTTATTTTTTTTAATCAATTACAAAATATTTCAACAAAATTATTTCAATTATTATTTTAGCCTTGCCTCAATATTCAAGCAACTGAAACATGACTAACAATTTGTACACGGTTCATAAGTTATCACAGCCTGAACTCACCGGAGGTCAGAGGAAAGCGTTCACAGCCCTCAGTACCCAGTCTGTCCACCGCTGGCAGCTGGGAAAATGGTCCATCTCCAGTTCATACAGTTCACTAGACTGTCATAGTGGCCTGTGGAATGTTGTCCCACTTCTCCTCCAGCTAGCGCACATTTTCTGGAAGCAGAACACACTGTCTGACCCACTGATCCAGAACATCCCAAAGGTGTTCATGACGTGTGGCATCTGTGGATGGTCGGATAATACAAATGGTAACAAAGAGCCCAGAACAACCTCCAAAAAAATGAAAGGTGACCTCCAAGGTCAAGGTCCATCAGTGTCAGAGCGCACCATCCGTGACTTATGACAAAAGTGCACATTTTGGTGACACTGACTGACCAACTCCATGTTATGTTCAATGCAGCTCAGGGGTGGAATAAGGGACAGTCACCAGAATTAAGCAAAACACATCAGTTAGAAAGAAAGAATGAGGTTGCGAGTACAAGCAGCTGAAATGAGTTTCCTTCACCAGGTGGTCGGGCTCAGCCTTTGAGATAGGTGACTGGGGCTGTCTGGGCTTCTCTGCTGAGGCTGCTGCCCCCCTGACCCGGATAAAGGGATGAAGACGGTACGGTACAAGTCAGTTAGCAACACGGTGGTGCAGTGGATAGCACTGTCGCCTCACAGCAAGAAGGTCCTGGGTTCAATTCCAACACCAGCCAAGGGGGGAACCTTTCTGTGTGGAGTTTGCATGTTCTCCCTGTGTTTGTGGGGGTTTTCTGTGGGTACTCCGGTTCCTCCCCCCATCCAAAGACATGCACTGATAGGTTTTAATCTGAATTGCCCGTAGGTGTGAGAGTGATTGGTTGTTCATCTTTATATGTCGGCCCTGCAATGAACTGGTGACTCGTCCAGGGTGAACCCCACCTTCATCTATAGGTAGCTGGGATAGGCTCCAGCACCCCCCGTGACCCTCTGGAGGACTAAATGGTTCTGAAGATGGATGGATGACATCAGTCAGTACATTTATAAACACTATTTGCAGACATTCATTCATTATAAGTCAATTTAACTTTGCATTTTTGGTTCGTGTGTTTATATTTGTGTTCAGAGTATCTAAAACCTTTTGAAGTTAATGGATTCATTTAGTCTTAAATGGGTTTTGCACTGGAGCTCAAAAGAACTTCTTGGCATTAGCAAACTTCATTTGTAAGCTAATGTAAGCCTACATACATGATAACAGACTGGACACTGACTTCCACGTGCCCAGGTCTGTCTGTCTGTCTAGTGTGAAAGTCCTCATGTCTGTCTTTTGTTCACTTCATCTCTTGTGTTTCTCTGTGACCACAGAAATAGCTTCTGTTAGCTGAGAAATGACATTAGCTAACATCAACAAATGAGCAGCACAACACAGACTCCAACACAAACTTCACATTACAAGCGAAAGTGAACATCAACATGAAAAAGTACATTTGCACACATCATTTATCAAGTGGGCTCATTTTATAGCTAAAGATCTCTATTTTATGGAACTGTTATTCTTTTTAAAATACCACGTACACAGTCCAGGAGAAGTTTGAAACCTTCTGCCAGGCTGCATTAAATTAACAAAAAGACATGAAAAGACTGTCTATTACTTTGAATTATTAAAATTTTGAATCATGACGTTTGTAAATTCATACACTGGTCACATTTAAAAAGACTATCTGTGAGCTTTTACAGAGAAATGACTCTTTATTTGTATTTTACCTATATCAGTATGGACCACCACAAGTTGTAAATAACACTGTGTTAGTATTAAATACAGTAAATAAAGCATTGTGATTTTATCTGGCTTGTTGTTTTAAAAAAATAAGTCAGCATTTTAGGTGATGCATCCAGTGGTAAAGAGTGTTACCACATTCTCATGTGTGTCATGAGACTTTTTAATATTTTACTCCAAAATTTTTTTTCAGCATAGTTGATCATAATATCTAAAAGAGTTTGTCCTACTTGATATAAATTTCAGTCGAGAACCACATATTTTGAATGTTTGTGTAAAGCTTAAAAAAATTGATGTCCTTTTCAAGTTCACATGTTACTGAGCAGTAATTTGACATTTTTCACCTAAAAATTTTATCTCCCCAAATGTTATATAAATGTTAAAGTGTTTATAAATACCTACTCAAATATGTATAATACACACGTGGACAAAATTGTTGGTACCCCTCTGTTAATGAACAAAAAACCCACGCTGGTCACAGAAATAACTTGAATCTGAAAAAAGTATTAATAAACAAAAATTCCATGAAAATTAACCAGTGAAAATCAGACATTGCTTTTGAATTGTGGTTCAACAGAATTATTTTAAAAAA
>JAPQRP010000030.1:11963177-11974037 GCA_037367295.1 Apogon hyalosoma | reverse complement strand
TGGCTGGGATAGGCTCCAGCGACCCCCGTGACCCTAGTGAGGATAAAGCGGGCTCAGAAAATGGATGGATGGACATTATTTTACACTTTTAAACATTTTTGTCACAACTTTTAATTTCACATTTTCAATTAGTAACTGGATAAAAAAATATTTCATTGTAAGTCTTGAGCCTAAAGTTGGAAAAGCAGCTTTAGTATATTTATATTTGTATAATGAATAATAAACACACTGGTTAGTGATCCCCTTGTGCGACACCATTCAAATATGGATGAAATTCAACTGATATAAATGTGTGATCCCGAAACATTAAACAGAAAAAAACATGGGAGCAGAATATGCAACAGTTTTCTAAATTAACTAAAAATACCATCAATTCTGCCTCTGTACACACACATATACACACTGTTTATTGGTCAGTGGAGTGACCTAGTGCACAATTCACAGTCAGAAAAAGAAGAAGATAAAATAAGCAGCACATCATGACCTGCTAATCCTGTTTCACATCACTGTGCAGCTGCACAAGGATGGGTTTGATCTACATCAGTAAGGACAAAACCACCAACACCCATGTAACTCAGAAACCCACATTTGGTTCAAATGGCCCCATTCCCTTTTACGGGTTAGATTTGGTCAACATCAATCCTGATGCCTCCTTTGTAATCGATAAACACACAAACCCAGAATATGCACCTGTTCCTTCATCAGACTAATCTACGTCTCTAACCTGCGACTTTGTTTCCTGCAGACTAAATAATTAATTAATGGTGATAATTTCATGAGACTTCTACACTGAAATTCATCTCATAATTTGATATATCCTCCAGAAATGCTACTTTATGCTGTTGGCCAGGCCTCTTAGCCAGTGCTAACCTCAGACTCATTAGAAAAAGCTCCCGAGACCCTTCTCTTTTTTTTTTTTTTTTCATGGTGGTCTGACAAAGAACAAAATGTGCTAACATGGATTAACTTAACATTAAGTGTGCTATGCTGCATCCACAGTAGAAGAAAATAATAGTTATCAGATGTAACCAAGTGACATGAAACAAACACCAAGCACCTGCTCCTGCAGTTCCTCACATGTACACTTGAGTCTGGATCTGTCCCCATAGACCTCCATATTAAAATGACCCATGTTACAGCAGAAACAAAACATGTTTACAGCCTGGTACAAGAAAAAGTTTGGTCTCTAAATTTCTACACAATTCAGTTATGAATAATTAAGGACACGTTCACATTCAGTGACAGTGAGGGAGGTTACAGTCCGTCTGCCAACTTTCAGAGCCCGTTAAATGGATACTTTTTTCTCTGCTGTAGTTGAGGTTGACCATTAGAGGATTGACATGAAGTTGCCAGCACTTAATTCCAATGTCCAGCATTTTGATGTAATTTCATCAACCCCATGTCTGGGTGTCAAACTCATTTTAGTTCAGGGGCCACATACAGCCTAATATGATATAGTGGGCCAGACCCATAAAATAATAGGATAAGAACTGATAAATAACGTCAACTCTAAAGTTTTTTTCTATGTTTTTGAGTGAAAAAAGTAAAATTCCCTGATGAAAATGTTTACATCTACAAACTGTACATGAACATAACATGAACAAATATGAATGACCTGACAATTCTTAAGAAAAATAAGTGCCATTTTAACAATGTTACACCGTAGTTTATCATTTATACATATGCATCACAACTTACAGATCACAGTGGATCTACAAATACACAAAACATTTAATAACAGGCAGAATATTGCTAAAATTCCACATACTTCTCTTAAGACATTTCAGATTATTCATATTTGTTCAGGTTATTCACATTTGTTTGTAAAAGGCTAGGCTGTAAAACATTTCTGTGTAATTTAACTTTTTTTTTACACTAAAACAAAGACAAAAATGTGTGGTTTTCATTATGTATAGTTTATAATGATCGTATTTTACTGGTCTGATCCACTTTAGATTGAATGGGCCTAAAATGATTTTAACATCCTTGATTGTTAATATCTTTAGTGTAATTTTTGCATTTCACAAATTCATCCCACAGGCCAGATTGGAGCCTTTGGTGGGCCGGTTTTGGGCCCCGGGCCGCATGTTTGACACCTGTGGTATAAATGAAGACCAGAGTCTGATCTGTCTGAACAGAGGCCTCTGGAATGGCTCTGTTCACTGAATAATGTACTATTTATTGAAAATTGTTACACAACAATTGTGACCTCTGTGATGATCTTTCACACCTTATCCATGGACTAGTTTATTGTGACCCCACCTGATCACATCTTACATTAACTACAAGATCGTTTTAGGAGAAAAGTGACTGTTTGAGGTGCAGACGAGGCCTGTTTACTACAGCTCTACAATACCGTGGACCAAACACACGTGACTTTTTATGGCTCAACACCTTTGACTTACATTCACTACTGTTAGATTTGTTTTGCACTATAGGTTCTATAATGGTAGCTAGCCTTCTCATTAGTCCAAGTAATACTATTTGGTGTTTGCACATTCCATAAACTTGGACATTCCTTTTATAAGACATAGCTAAGTGTGTTAAAATGTATAAAGTATCTGACATTAATTTGTCATGTCTTACATAACGGTATTAGTTTGTGGTTTCAGTAGGTTATTGTTGGTGTAAGTAATTGTTAGTTTAAATAAGTTTCAGTTTCCACTCTTCCCCAAATCCAACCAATTAATATGTGTAAAATAAGGGTACTACAGGGGCTTCGTTCACGTTTACTCTACAGTCTATGGATGTAACTTTATGCAGTAACTATGTGTGGAGTCCCTCTAATGGCCTTCCCTATCTGATGACTGGTTAACATCCATGAATTTGCATGGCCATAGGTAAGGACTTAGCCCTGGTATCCACGTCTGGATCTGAACTCCCAGTGGAGTGCAATCACCCCCTGTCAAAATGAACCATCAGGAGTCACCTGAGTGGTATCGCCACACAGCTGAGTCCGTTTGTGTGGTTTGATCTGTTCACCTATAGACAGATCATCCTCAGTCAAGTATCATCACTCCAGTCTAGATGTCTCCCAGAAAGCAAAGTCCATTCTCTCAGATTTTAGTCTACATCATTAGGATCCAAAATGATCTGCAGAGCACCAAGGAGGCCAGTCTTCACACAAGCGTCCTCTGTTGCATTCGTCCTCGCAGATTTCTCTTCTTTCTGAAAAAGAAACGAGTCTGTTTGGCTTATGAGTCTAATACAAACTACAGTAAAAACTGTAATGTGCAGTAAACACACAAAGAAAATGTGCCTCCTATCTGGCACATGTATGTTTACATTGTTTACCCTGTTACATTTGCATATTTTATACTACAGTATATCTATAATTTGCACATATTTTGATTGCACACAATTTTATGTTTTATATTCTAATATATGTTTGTCAAGTGGATAAACTGACATCATGTGAGACAGTTTGATGAGCTAGGACACAAAGTTCAGACATGTGACACTAAATAGCCTGGGAACAAATAGCACTTTGCAAAACTGATGCATCAGCAAGTGTCAACAAAATCACACTGCAGCTCTAGTGCAATCAAGTTTAGGCATGTGTGTGTTCTTTACCGTTGTGTTGTTGGCGGAGACACCATGCACTTCCAGAGGACTGTATAGAGACCAAGTAATAAGGCGATGAACAAGGCGGCAGCAATGGCACCTGTGAGCACAGAAACACACACGATCAAACACTACTACTGATGTGTGTGCAGAACATGTACACAAAGCAACACATTTCATTTAAATGGTTTTTCTAGCAGGCGATATTGCAGAAATAATTTGTTTACCTGTGTTTGTTCCTGTTTAGCTGAATAAACCGGTTCAGCCTGTTTTGCAGCTCAGTCTGTGTTTGCACTTGTTCTGTTATAACCTAAATACTCAAACACTACAAACTTTCTCTGGTGAATTTATGTGACACCAAAATATTCACACACACGCAGGAATGTGAATAAATAACTCCTGGGGAGGTTTTGTGTTAAAAACATGCACTTGATAGTTGGACTTTGGAGTTTTGTTTCCATAACCTTCCAGGTCAACCAGTGCTTTAGGTCAGAGTACTGATATGTCAGGGCTTCAATCATTCAAGTGCAATGCAGGCCAGTGGCCTCAGACTCCCTCCTCTCACATTTTGCACACGCACAAGTGTTTTTATTCATAGGTCTTTTTTATTTGTATTATTATACAAAAGTCTTTTTCATGTACACATTGTTTATATAGAGATTTTATTGGGCTAAATCTGGGACCTCGAATACCAAATTTCGTGCCATCTCGTGTAAATGTGTGCTGGTATGACAATAAAAATCCTTGAATCCTTGAATGAACATCCTTTAGTAAATCTGGATGGCATAAAGACTTCACATCCACGTTCTATACCCAGACGGTGCCTCATATCGGAGCAAATATGATTTTACAGTGTTATACCTCCATATAGTGGAATAAGAGCACATGACCGACAATGCCATGGACTCATGAAGGACCTCAAGGTCATCAGGAGGTTGGTAATACAGGGTAGGGGTGCACGATTTTGGCCAAAAATAAAATCCTGAATTTTTCCTCTAAAAACTCACATTTCGATTTTTGGGTAAAACTACAGAACAACAGAAGTCGGCATGTCCTTTTCATGAGCAGCCTGCGATACAAGGCACTGCTCCCTACCAGAAGTGATACCAGTGTAAAGTCAGTGACAGGCATCAGTCATGTGTGCGTGGACCATGTAATGTGAGTGATCCCCATGTGGTTATATTTAAATTTGGGGGACCCGTGCGTGGACCACGGCTTACATTGGTATCACTACTGCGGGCCCATCACAGATTGAAGGTCTGTGGTCATTACATGGACTTCTGTGAAAGATCGCCCTCACAGATAGGAGGAGGAGCCTACGGTAGCCAGCAGACGCATGGCCCTAGTACAGGGCTCAAATAACAGCTATAAACAGACCAACACAATTCACCCCCAGACACAAGAGGCATGTAGCACCACATTATGTCATAATGGTGCAGTATGTAATAATGTAATTAGTTTTCACCTCATTATGTAATAATGCCACATTTTGTAAAAAAAAATTCTTGAAACCATTTTGTAATAACTTGTACGTATTGTGTCTTCCAAATTTCAGTGCACCACTAAGTTTCTTGTCAGTCATACTTAATTAGTGCAGCTTTTGTCTCTAGTTTGCAAACACATTCTCCATTATAACAGTTACATTTGATTTAGGTTTGACAAATGAAACATCCTACTACTTTTATAAAAATTCTAATTTAGCTGGAATGCTTACTGTTGTTCCACTGGTATGATGTTCTGCCAGTCACCAGTTTTGATGGTGTATAACATAATGCACCAAATGATTACATTTCCTTTTTTAAAAAGTGCTACACCTGCATTTTGTAATAACTGTTGCAATATGTAATACGTTATTCCCACCACCAAGGAGGTTATGTTTTCATTGGGGTTTGTTTGTCTGTCTGTTAGCAACATAACTCAAAAAGTTATGGCTGGATTTTGATGAAATTTTCAGGAAATGTTGATACTGGCACAAGGAACAAATGATTTTGGTGGTGATCCAGATCACGTTCTGGATCCAGGAAGGATTCTTTATCATTACCAGATAGGGCCAGTGCCACAGTCCGCTCCGGTGTTCCTGCCGGCCCCTCCCTCTCCATTCATCCTGACATCAGACTCACCTGTTGCGCACTGCATGGCTGCGGTGCATCACAATCAGCCCTGTGTAAGGCTTCACCTCTCCATAACCTGGACTTTCATGCTGTACACTATGGACTCTGTCAGTTCCCAGGTTTTGTGTTTTGTCCTCACTGTTATGTTGCTCTTGGTTTCATAAATCTGGGCAGATCTGCCTTGGCGGAGGTCTGCACTCTATGAGTGCTTTTCTAGTTGCAAAATGCGGCATAGTTTATTACAAAATGCATTCCAGAATTTTATTACAAAATGTAGCATGTTATTATAACATGCAGCGTTATTAGATAATGCAGCATTACAAGGCATTTTGTAAGCAGAGTATTTTTGGAAAATCTTGGCTAGTGAGAGACAAGGAACTTTATTAAATGTCTATATATATATTAAACATACATTTTTCATTCTTTGTTAAATGGGTGCATTTATGAAACTGGGTTCATTTTAGTACCTGGCACTTCTCCAGCTTTTTAGAACCAATAATAAAAGGTAAATGTAGACATATTTCCCCCCTGGATGGACCAAATGATGACCTCAGATAAATGCAAAAAAAATTATACTCTTGCTCTGAGCCATCCCAAAATTAACGAATTGTTAATAAAATACTGGGACCAAAAACAGGACCAAAATATGGACAGTTAAATCTACCTAGGTGTCAGTGCATTTGATCCTGAAAACATGTCTGTAAATGGTCTTATATACCGCTATTAATAAAGACACTGTGTTAAATTTGACAATTCTAGTGTTTTTTCTAATCCAGACATTCATTTCATGAATCTCAGTCTCATTCCAGGTTTCGTGTGTAACCCATCGTGTCCACTTGTGATACATGCAGAACCTGCCCATTTAAACACATATAAATCACGAATGATTTTGCAACAGCGGTCATTTTTTCCAAACACTCTGACTTACATAATTAGTTCAATTTCCAAAATGTACCTGTGAAAGAATAAAGAGATATTCAAAAAAATAGTAGTGTGTAATTTTCATGTCCTTTTTTTACTGTGTTACATGTAGATTTTTGTATTAAATATAATGTAAAACAATATAAAAATGTGTTTTATCTGAAACATAGTTTCTCCTTTATTTCAGTGAGTATTTATTTTTCAAATAGACCCATAGTGCTTCCAAATTTGCTTCATAACATTTGTCTACATCTGGTTTGAATTTTTAGCCCCGCGTCCTGCTCTGTCTGTACCAGTTTCATAGAAGCACCCAAATGGTAGAAACAGCAGTCATATGTGTGACATATGGTATTATTTTTCTGAGATGGGTAACATTTTAGCAGTAAGCCAAAACCATACATAGTACCACGATAAAGGTGAAAAATGTATACACCGTTTAGCCTCATGGGTTACTTTTGCTGCAGTTGGTCCTGTCTCTCATCATCTGCAATCTGTCTTATTTCTGTGGTAAAGATGTTTCTATCGAGACAATATCTACGCTTTTTCATTTGTCAGGACTGTGCAACAATAGCGAAATATTGTCACCTTCCTAGCTTAATTTCCCAAGTAATTTTTTCAGCAAACACATCATATAGTCTTATTTTGGGATAAATATCCTATTGATTATTAATATTGATGTTTCTATGTCAGATCCTCATGAACAGGACATCTTACAGCTGCAGACATGATGTGTCCCAACATTTATGTCCACATAGTTTAGAATCATTAGTATTTCCTTAAAGTTTAATGGGAGATTTTTCATCCTCAGTGAGATGTGAAGAAAGTAGATGATTAGTTGTGGTAGAAAATTATTATTTACAGTCAGAGCAGGAAAATTTTTTAGAAATTTAGAGGCAGAACATTTAAAAGCATAGTCACGGATAAAAAAAAAACAAACTAAATCAATGTTTACAGAAATTAAGTAAAAACTATCTCTGAGGCATTTTGGAAGAAAAGATAACAATTTAAACCAAACTAACCAGTGCAATAATATTTATCCCAGTATAAAACTATATTCTGGCATTTGTCATTATTGTTTTGTATCCCAGACCCTGTTAGAAAAGAAACACCTGAATTCAACAGGTCCACATACTTTTGTCCATTTGTGTATGACTTTGACAACTATGATATGCGACTAACAATATGTCCATTTACTTTACAACCGGAATGAAAACAGACAGGTTTTATTCCTGCTGCCTCAGAACGGTCCTTCAACACGGCTGGACTCACCAGGGATGATTCCACTACTCGTACTCGAAGGCTCCTCTGATGAGGAGGGATGAGCAGCAGCTGCAGTTGGACCTTCAAGAGCAAAAACAGAACCACTTGAAAACAGTTCTGAGGAGATCTGAGGTTAATGGACACATTTGCTGTTGAGGAAACAAACTAATTCAGCCCAACAAATCTGAGCTGGGTATCATCATACAAAAACCATCACACCAATCTGCTTCAACTCTGTGGTTCAAAGCCACTTTTTATGGACATTACTGCATTTCACTTCCTTGAAAGACATTATGTAACACTTTCTTCAGGTACAGTTTAATTATGCAAGCGTGCCTTGGCAGGAAATAATTTTCCTCTTCCCTCACTGGATAATTTACATGTTTGTGACTTTTATTTTGGGTGTGGACTACATCTGTATTATTCAGTTTGGAAAGTGCTGCCAAATGCAAGTGACCTGGATTGGATGGATTCTCATGTTTAACTGGTGAAGTTAAACTAGTGTAACTAATATTTCAGGGCCAGATCAAGCGGGGACACGTTTCCTGTTCAATAGTCTCTGTGTTTAAACTAAATAGCTTCTCTCCATGTTTAATACATGTATTAATAGGTCTCAGTAAGTACTTTCAAATGATACGTTACAATTTGCAGAGATACAATTTTGGGGTACAAATATTCAAATTACTGCTGCGTGATACGGAGACTCAAAATGAACACATACACAAATGTACAAAACATGCTGTTCTCATAAGAAACTGATCCTAAATGAAACATAGGGCTTTAGCTCTGATGTTAAACTACAGTTGTGATCAATATTGGATAAAAATGTTTAAATGGTAAGTTTTTATGAACATAAATATGTTGTGACACGGGGACAGCAGTTTGTACCTTTGATCAGTATCACAATAAAAGACTTTGCTGGATCTAAAATACGACAAATACGCAAATAAACTTTTATTTAACGTACATATTACAACTGAAGTGGTATATACAGCTAATAGCAGAGCATATTTGACAAATAAATGGATTGGACATAACCTTTCTGTATTCCTGTACTGTTGAATAATTAGTTCCTACAGATTCAAAGACTTAAAATATCACTGATACAAGCGGAAAAAAAAAATTACACTTAATAGTTAATATTTTAGTCCTTTTTAGGTTTCACTTTGATTATATCTTTATATCTTTTTGTCTACAAGTGATAATAGAATTTTGTAAACGTAAGAGAGTTCTTAAGCTAAAAAAAATGAGGCTATTTGAGAAATGATAGACTGTGAAACTTTAATATTTGACACTGATGTTCACTTTTGCTTGATCTGGCCCTTCATTAGTTTGTCTTTTTCTCTTTCTGTAATTTTCTGTTACAGATAATCACATAAAACTAACTCAGGCCTATAATACACTCCAGACGCACTATTTTTAACCCTGCGACTGTCAGTGATGGTATTTAAGTGCATTAACCCAAGTACAATGATCTTGTAAATGAATATACTTATATTTATACATACTGGTCATCTCTATCCATACAGTACATTAATTACCCTTAGTTCCCTTCTATTTAAATTTGTATATTGGTTAACTGTTTTTATTTGGGGCATTTAACAGAGGTGAAAACAAAATCCCGTTGCACTGTAATATTTGTGTTTTGCAACGACAATAATCTGGATTCTATTCTATTTCCATTCATAATATTTTATATTACTCTATTCCATTACATTTCAGAAGCAAACATTGTACTTTCGACATCACTACATTTGTTGGAGAGCTTGTAGTTCTTACTTTTTATTTTTTAAAAAGTGGTATGCTGATAGAAAGTGCTGCAGTTTCTGATGCATAAGGAACTGACTCATATATCTCCTATGGAAGGAGCCATTCCACATCACCAGTACTTCTACTTTTCATATGAGCATAAAATCCTCACCATTTCTCAGATGTTCTGTACTGAAGTGCTGCCCGGTCAAATCTGGGTCAACCATCTAAAAAAAAAACAAAAAAAACAGCAAAACAAACGTATTTCAGCAAAAACAAAAGTAGAGCAGAAGGCAGTGACTGGTCAGGACAGGACACACCACTGAAGGACTGACTGCACCTGAACTCATGCTGCACAATCAGTCACCTCACAACAGTATTCACTATCAGCATATAGAAAACTAGAGCCCAGATAAACAGGGTCTATAGTAGAGGTCATGCTGAGTCCAGCTGAGGCAGGAAACCTGCTGCAGGAAGTCAAATGTGGAAAATCAGAGCTCTGCCTGCAGCCAAGGGGCACAGATAAGGACGGAAAATAGGATTTAAGCAGGTTTTTCCAATAAAACATCAGTTTGTGTTCAGATACACTCGTGCTGCAGCTTGCAGGTGTAAATCAGGTCAAGAGGGTCGAACAGACACAAACAGCTCCGTCCATGTGGAGCCCACCAGACTGTTTCTGAGGAAACCCACGCACACACTGCCCCCCAGTTCGGCTCTCACTTTAGAGTGGTTTCCGTGGATGATCCCGGTCCGGTTCTTCCCTTCGGTCCACATTTATGAGTGGGTTCATCGGTCCACGCGTTTCCCTTGTTTTCCCTCACCTCAGCCGAGAAGCGCTTCGTATGTCCCCTTCACGTTCTTCTCTCAAAGTCGTAATTTCAAGTATAACAGAAGCGCAGATAGAACATGTGACAACGTGTTATAAAAGTATCAACCGATTAAATATGTATGAAGTTTTTCCACACACTTTTTTTTTTTTTTTTGTGCCTGAAATGCCGAGTACTGGTTGCATCGACCTGCTCTCTCCACTGAATGGTGCATTCAATTCCCTGCTGAAGGTTGGAAAACACAGGTGAGCCGGAAGCCGCACAGATCCTCTCCAACAGGGCTGTCAAACCCATTTTAGTCCAGGAGCCACATACATGCCGATGGGATCTCAGTAAAATAACAACATAATGGTTGTTAATTAAATAATCTGCAAATATGCTTGGAATTAAGAATAACCGTAAACATTAAAACCCAAATTTCAGTCCCT
>JAPQRP010000030.1:11878861-11890831 GCA_037367295.1 Apogon hyalosoma | reverse complement strand
TGTCTCTGTCCTCTGTCTGTCTGTCTGTCCATCCTCTGTCTGTCTGTCTGTCTGTCTGTCTGTCTGTCTGTCTCTGTCCTCTGTCTGTCTGTCTGTCCATCCTCTGTCTGTCTGTCTGTCTCTGTCCTCTGTCTGTCTGTCTGTCTGTCCATCCTCTGTCTGTCTGTCTGTCTGTCTGTCCATCCTCTGTCTGTCTGTCTGTCTCTGTCCTCTGTCTGTCTGTCTGTCCATCCTCTGTCTGTCTGTCTGTCCGTCTGTCTAGAATCATTCTAACATCCACCATTTGAACACATCATGCTGAATGTATAGTCTAGTTCCTGATGACAGTGAATGCAGATGATGAAATATTAGTCATTTTAGTTAAAGGTGAAGGTCAGGAAAATTCCCCAAATTTTCATTTAATTAAAAATAAATAATAAAAAATAATATTTTGGTCAAATCTCATCTGATTTTACTTTTACACATATATGTATAGTGTATACTGACCGCTATAGACTAAAGGTCAAGGTCACAGTGATTTCCACTTGGAAATCATTTAATTTCTCAAAGTCATCTTTGGACCATGGTGTCTGCAATGAAAGATCTTGAGCAAATTTGTATTATCAAGACGAGTCAGTGAAAAGTTTAATAAAATGCATAAAAGTAAGTAGTTATAAGTGAATCATTATGTGAACGGTGTGTTTAAAATTCTTTTGTTTTTAAATGCCTCAGTGGCCTTGGCCTGCTGTATGTGTGTGACCTGCTCCACTCCTTCACACTCTCTCAGATCGGCAGATCCGTCACTGTTAGTCGTCCCAAAGACACAGAGGAAACTAAAGGTGATGAGGTTTTTTCAGTCACTGATTCCAAACTATGGAATGAACGACCCTTGTACGTCAGGCAGGACGACTCCATGTCTGTTTTTAAATCCTCTCTTAAATCATATTTTTCTCTTTGGCCTTTAACTCAGTGTGAAAGGTTGGCTTTTATTGTTTTAAAGTTTAATTCTTTTACTTGTTTTATTTGTTTTCATGTCTGCGTACAGCACTTTGGCCAACTGTGTTGTTTTTAAAGTGCTTTATGAATAAAGCTGAGTTGAGTGGAGTATGTTTGTCACATCCATATAGTGACTCCTCATTTGCTTCTCAAAAATGTCAATACTTTGCATATGTATTGAACTGTAGTGCAACTCTCACAGTAAGTGAATACAAAAGTATACTGCCCAGGAGGAAAAAGAATCTCAGTCCCTCAGTAAATAGGTAATCCTAACTGATGCAGGGAAAACCCTCGGATTTCTTGAACATCCATCAGTTTGATAGAAGCATAGAGACTGGACTGTGTTGAATGGATAAAGGTCATGTGGTCTGATGAGTCCAGACTGACCCTGTTCCAGAATGATAGGCTTCTCAGGATGAGAGGAGACGTGGGTGAAGTGATTACCCATCATGCCCAGTGCCTACAGTTGCAGCCTGTGGGGTCAGTGGTATGATCTGGGGTTGGTTCAGTTGGTTCAGGTCTAGGTTCAGAAAAGTCCAAAAAATGAGGTCAACTGAATCTAAATCTACTGAAGGACCAGGTCTGAATATGAGGGGATTTGTTTCTTTCCTCTTGACACAGACATATTCTAAAATGATGATACCAGGATTCATCAGGCTTAGATCAAGAAAAAGTGGTTCATGGAAGATGAAACATCAGGACCACCCCAGAGTCCACGGAGAAACTTTGGGATGCGCTGGGGGAGACTTTACGCAGAGGTCTGACTCTGCATCATCATTACAAGATCTTGGCCGGTGATTCTCAACTGGTGGGTCGTGACCCAAAAGTGGGTCCAAAACCTGTTTTTAGTGGGTCGTGGGCTTTTGGGCAAAAAATTATGTCAATAAACCAATCATGAGCTTTATTTTTATGGAGCAGAGCCCCATCCATTCACACTCCCCAACAGTAGGGGGCAGTAATAAGCTGTAATGAGAATTAACACCAGGCATTAAACAGCATGAAAGACATCCCAAAATTCATATCTCAGGTATGACAACAACTACATCAGATATGGTTTTTCCTACTTTGGACAAAAACCTCAGTGTGTTTAATTCTTCAATGAGTGATTGAATGAACTTTTAATTTTCGTGCACTTTTTAGTTTTGGTTCTAATGGACCTGATTAAGTGTTAAAGGGAATATTTCCATATTTATCATCACCACCTGCTGGTCAGTTTGGTTCATCATTAAACTTGTCTTCTGTGTTTTCATGCAGGTTCAAAACACAACATCTTTATATTAAATACATTTGAGAAGTTTAACTGTTCTCAGTTGGGGTCGAGGCTTGTCTTTGAGGGGTGGTAGTGGGTCCTGAAGCCAGACCAGTAGGGAACCACTGATCTAGGCCAAAAATAAATGCAGCTCAGGAGGGAAATAGATGTTATGACATTTAATGTAGCATGGCATAAGCATACGCTACAGTGAACGTGACCTGTAATCAAAGCTTAAGGTCCAGTGAAATACTGTGTGTGTGTAGCTTCTTTTGTGGCCAGGCAGCATAGAAAAGGAAACTAATGTTTCACAGTTCTGATGGTTTGATGTGAATTTCAGCTTGGATCATGTGTTCCCTTCAAAATCCAAAAGTCTCTGTGTCTTTGTCTCAGAATGCAGGACAAAATGTGGTCAAAGGGTCAAACGTGCAGACCCACACCTGGTCACTGTATTTATGCATTTGAAACCACATGTACCACTACTACATCTATTTTAGTCAATACGTTTTGTTCACATGAAACATAATTACAGGATTATTTTTGTTGTGTCATTCGTGATGATAACATTTACTGTTTATTTCTCTACAAATGCCACCTCTAATTACTACCAGGCTAAATTTAACCCATTACACCACAGATGTAGATTTTTATAGGCTTTTAAAAGAGAACAATGATTAAAATGTGTTATAGAGGATGTAATGCCTTGGCCCAAACACAATGGACAGTCTTGATATTCTGTTCAGACACAGAATTGTTGGCCTTTACGTGGATGCATAATTATGAATTTGTTGGTTTAGTCTTTACCACCATGTTAGAGCAGGATTTAACTTTATCCTCTGAAAACATGAGTTTCTACCTTGATCTTCAAAAAAATGCTGACCTGGCAGCAATGTATGCTGGGAAAAAGTAACACAACAATTAATAAAACCCCCTAAAAGCCCTCAGATTACCTGGAATGCAGTCGCAGTCTGTCGGGGTAAAAGCCTCTTTCATTCCCACCTTGGACTAACAAAAGGTCCTGATTATTTCCCCGGTTCACACATTTCACAGTCTGTTGCACATTAGTGTAATGGGGTCTTTTTTTTGGGGTGGGGGGGTATCTTAAGGTGTGAATCTGGATGAATCTTTGCAGCAGGAATTTATCCTATGCAATAGCACTGTTAGTATGTGGGCCTTTCCTTGAAACTGGGTTTATTTTAGTATCTGTCACTTTTCCAGCTTTTCAGACCCAATAATAAAAGGTAAATGTAGACATATTTCCCCCCAGGATGGACCCAATGATGACCTCAGAGAAATGTAAAAAAATTATACTCTTGCTCTGAGCCATCCCAAAATAAATGGATTTCTAATAAAATATTGGGGCCAAAAAATGGATCAAAACTGGGCCAGATAAAGCTACCAAGGTGTCGGTGCATTAGATCTGGAAACATGATTGTAAATGGTCTTATACAGACAATAAATAAAGACACTGTGTTAAATTTGATGACCCTAGTGGTTTTTCTAATCCAGAAATGCAGGTTTTTCATAAATCTGCAGTTTCATTCCAGGTTTCATGCATGATCAATTGCAGGGGTATTCAAATCCAGTCCTCGAGGGCCGGTGTCCTGCATGTTTTAGATATTTCCCTCTTCCGTCTCACCTGGAAGCCATTCCATCCTTATCAGGCTTCTGCAGAGCTGGATGATGAGCTGATCACTAATTGAACTGAACCCTCGAGGACTGGCTTTGAATACCCCTGACCTATCGTGTCCACTTACATTACATGCAGAACCTGCCCATTATAAAAAACAAATAAATCACAACCGTGGCCATTTTTGTGAAAAACTCCGCCTTGCATATTTACTTTGATTCCCAAAATGTACCTGTGAGAGAATAAAAAGATATTCAAAAAAACAGTAGTGCGTGTCCTTTTCCCCTTGGTTCCGTCGGGGTAATCATTGCATGCAGAATCATCAGTGCACTGTTGGAATACTGACTAGTCATAATTTCAGGGGAAAACTCAGATATCACTGAGTTATCTGTGGATTTGCCTTGTGTCATAGTGTGGGTATTGGGGAAAAAACCTGAAAGAAAAAGTTGGAGGAGCTCATTATAGAAACTCGGTGTCCATGTTACATGCAGATTTTTGTGTGTGTGCGTCAAACAAAAATGCGTTTTATCTGAAAAATAGTTTCTCTTTTATCTCAGTAAATGTTTAGCACCCATGTGCATTAATCTTCTAAAATCTATCCATTATTCTAAAGATATAGAATGAATTACCGCCTGAGAAACGATCAGGCGTTAAATCTTCATGTGAAAGGCAAATCAGGATGACATTCCAGATGTATAGTAAAAACACTGGTCAACAATACGTTATTTGTCCTGTAATGTCAGGGTGTGCTTGTTCCAGCAAAGGTTATTCTTGCTTGTTGAGGTCCAGAATTGCAGCTGTTAATTTCAAGGTCTCAACACAGAGCACTTAGTTACTGCTCCTGTTGAATGGCAGGTTTTATTAGGTCCTGTTGAGGAAGCAAACTGCTCAAAACAAACCATGAGAGCTGTTTTTGTTGCTCTCAGACAGGGCAGGGGGAAGGTTATAGGGTCTTCGGAGATAAACTCAGAGTGGAAAAGTCATACATTGTGCAAAAATGTGTGCTTTATCGTGGTTTGGAGTTATTTTTAGAGGGCTTTTCCAAAATGACACCCACTCAACTCCGACTGAGATTACTGAAAAGGCACTTTGAAACAAGGCTCCGCCTTTTACAGGTTTAATAGGAAACAAAAGCACATTTGAGATGCTTTTAAGGAACACTGTTGTATACTTTTAGTACCTTTTAAATTACTGATGGTGTTTTATTTGTATGTTTGTAGTTGAGTGTTTTATAGTTTTAGAACTGAGTTTTACTACGTGTTTTATGTACATTTTTAGTGTGGACGTATGGATGAAATCTCTATTGTCTGTAACTTCTGCTGCTGCTGTTTTGACCTGGAAACTCTGGAAAAGAGGTTTTTAATCTCAACAAGTGTTTTTTCCTGGTTGAATAAATGTTAACATTAGAGTCTGTTGTGTGCTTTAGCTGATTGTGTATTACTTAACACCATTATTGATTTCCCTCTGGAAATTATTATTGTTCATGGTGGTGGATTTGTTCACCATATCAAGCTCTTAACATGACTTTGTGACAGCTAGCTCACTTTAAAACATATTAACAGACACCTCCACTGTACTTTTGGCGAATAAGTTGACAATGACAAGACCATTAAATTATTTTGTTATTAATCATTGAATATACCATATAATAGTTTTTTGTTTTGTTTTTTTTGTTGTAATAAGATTACTGTTTCAGCAAGTTAGCAGTAGTGTTAACTCACCCACCCTCTGCCTGTTTCTCCAAATACAGTCACTTCAGAACAACAACATCCAAAACACAAATGTGAGACTCCAATCCACAAGTCCATCCAGTCCAAACATCAATGTCGCTGTGGCTCTGTCAGATTGTTTTATTCAGTCTATGTTAACAGTCAAACACCTAACAGACACTGGAAACCAAAGGCACCTACTGATCTAAAATATTTAAGAACTTTTGTAAAACTAACCCTATCAATGCATTTATGTGATTCAGATAAAATACTGAGTCTCAAATTTCATGGTCATCAGATATGACCCATTTGGACGTTCAGAGGCTCCATAGTCACCGTGGAAACACTGTCATCTTCTACAGCATTGATTCAACCCATGGAGTTGGATCAGTGACTATTTCGCTCTGATTTTTTTTTTCTTTTTCTTTTTTTTTATCATAAGCAAAACAATCTACTGACAGTCTGCTATGCATCATGTTTTTAATTTAAGCATGTATGCGTGTTTGTATGAAATGAATGACTTCTTTATCCTTCAGTTCTTCTTCTTTTTTATTATTATTATTTTATTTCTCTTATTTTCTCTGTTTTGATATAATAACCTTTAGATTTAATCAGTGTACTTTTATGTACGTCTACATGGTGAGTAAATTAAATAAAGGAAAATACTAGAAAATGGGAAAATACAGAGGATTTGGTTAACATAAATGGTGTTAAAATAAATGTAGAGAAAAATGAATTTGGCAGTAGCCACAACATTATATAATTCTAGGTCCTTAAGGGTTAAATAGCCTTTGAGGGTTAAGGTCTTTTCTGTGTTGGGAGTTTTTTTGTTAATGCTAGTTAGCTCTGAGCTAATGGTAGTTTCGTTTGTCTTCATTCATGATAGCCTGTTCACTGATTTAGAGCCCTCTGACCAATTTTCTGCAAAAAAAAACCCCCAACAAAACAAAACAAAACAAAACAAAACAAAAAACCCTACACTCCCTCATGTTCTTCAGTGTCTCTCTTCTGCTCCTTTACAGCACCAGCAGTATACAACCAAAACAACTAAGACTGCGTTCAGACTGCAGGCAAATGTGGCCCAAATCCGATTTTTTTTGCCCATATGTGACCTGTATCTGATCTGTTAAAACCAGTTTGAACAGCACAAATCAGATTTTTTCAAATCTGCCCCAGGCCACTTTCATGTGTGGTCCTAAATCCAATACATATCTGATATTTTGCAATGCGACTTCAGTCTGAATGGCCAGGTCACATTTATCTGACCTTTACGTCACTGAAATAAGACAAACATAGTTTTGGTATCATTTCATTTACAGATGACTCAATCCCTCCTGCTGACCTTCAAAAAGTTGTGGCCTTTTCATCTTCATCTAGACGTACCATTCTTTTCAAATGGAAGGACTCATCACCTCCAACACACGATCAATGGATCAGAGACATCATGCTTAATATAAAGTTAGAAAAAAAACAGACGCACCCTAAATAACTCTGTCAGCAAATTTAGCAAAAATATGGGAACCTTTTTTACACTGCGTCAATATGTTACCTGGCCTGGAACTGTAAATACATTTTAGTTGTTCATATTGTTATCGGCCTGTTTTATTTATTTATTTATTTACTTCCTTTAATGTAATGTCTTGTTATGCATGTTTTGTTTCTATTGCCCCCTTTTTTTTTTTCCATGGGTTGTATTTGTTTATCATGTCCGGTGTCAGTCTCTGTATTATGAACACATTACATGAAATTATAAATGTTATATTTGTTAAATGAAAAGTTCTGTAAATGTTGAAAAGTTCTATAAATTAAGTTAAAAAAAAAAAAGAAAGAAAGAAAGAAACACGACAAACATCACAATTCTGCATCCCAGGAGTGTTACTTCCATAAACACAGTGCATGCCTGCATGGTCACGTATTAAGTCCGGACCTCTTTTACACCTGTGGGTCACTTCAGGGTCACATTCAGTTCATATTCAAAACTGATAAAAGTTGCATTTAATGTGTAATATGAACAAGCACACACAAAAAGTTGGATTCCACCAAAAAATCCAAATTGTGCATTAAGACCCGCTGTCTGAACCTAGTCTTAGACTTGTTGTTGCTGCATTCAAGTGAAGCTGAAACTGCTAGACTTTGCGATGCTTTGTTTCCTTTCCTGTCCTTGTTGTCATGTTTAATGAGTTCATTGTGGTGTCTGCCATGGACGGACACAATGCAGGGAATGTGTGATGGCTTTTAGAGGCACATAAATCTGCTCCAGAGATGAATATCAAACAAGAACTTCAGCAGTATTTACTGGGAGGGATTACAGCCCTCCAAGGATTTGCCACAGGAAAGGCATTTACCCTGATGTACAATACACCATGACTTACAAGGACGCCAATCCTCTCTGGGAATAATAAATAATACTTAGCACTATTCCTTGATGTATCACAAGTATGAGTATTGTGAGTTTCTCCTGCAGATTCTTCTTTTCTGCTTTTACAGTGGAAGTCAATGGCAGCAGCAGTGGTGAGCCATAGCTTTAGTCTCCATGTGAAGATATACTTCCTGTCTAGAAACCCCTACAATCCTTTCAGATAGATAAACAAATGATATTCTCTCTTTGCAGAAAGGCAAAACCACATCAATTTTGTTTGTTTGGTACTTAAAAACCTTAAAAGCTGTATGGGATTATGGAATGAACAAATACTTGTCAGTGAAACTAAATAAAACTACAGAGAGGTGCTTGAACAAGACTTATCTTTTGTTTGATATTTAAATTTTTAGAATAAATGAAAAACACATAACGCTCTGAAAAAAATGCCAAACATTCAACAGCACCATATGCAAAATTTTAGTAATGCACATATTTCAGAGTGATGTTTCTTCTTCATGCATTAGACCATGAAGTATTCCATTATTGTGACCTAGATTTGAAACTGCTGCATATCTTGTACTGGAGTCCTACTTCTTTACAAAGTACAAATATGAAACAAAAATAATGTGTAAAGTTTTTAGCTAATGGTGGAAAGTGAATAAGTACTGTTACTCAAGTACTGTACTATAGTTCAAATATGAAGTACTTATACTATGAGTACTTCCACTTTGTGCATCAGTATACTTTGACTCTAAATGTTTGTAATAAACTGTTGGGATTGAGTCTCAAATCATCCTTGTTTTTAACCCTGTAAAACCTAACCCATCAAAAAGTAGCTGCAAAATTAATTTATTTTTTAGTTTATTAGACCTTTGAACAAAATCCAAACAAAATATTCTGCCATATAATTTTAGGATATATTTTCGTGTCACATTTGATACATTGGGCATTTTTATAAACCATCTTATGTACCTATAGTATCAAAGGACATGTGGTATCCTGTCTGTTTTGCCCACTTTGGATTTACCTTAAAAATAGGTGGCTGGCTCTCCAACATGGATCCTTTTAGGCTGATCATGTCTGTAATACCAAGAAATAAGACCATGTATGGGAACAAAAAGTAGATATTACATTTATTAAGCAATACTTATGATCATAATAACAACAAACATTTGTAAATCAGACATGTTTAGGATGATCAGCTGGGATGTTCCATTCACTTCTGTATGGAAAGTGTCATTTTTAAACCTTCTTATTTTGTCTTCAAATTGAACCTCTTGCTGTCCTCGAAGATTCTAAAGCTTGATATATTTGATGTATAAATATAGTGTTTTTAACATATTTCAAGCAATAGAATCAACAAGGTGGGCAAGAATGCTCTTTTAGATTTGAAAAGTCAAACCTAATGATTTTGCTGTATTTTCCAACATGATATTCAAATGAGTTCAGGTCAAAGGTCATGTTTGGTCATTATATGGACATTGGTCATTTACTTTTATACTTCAAGTAGTTTTGACACTAGTGCTTTCACACTTTTACTTGAGTAAATAGCTTAAGTTGATACTTCAACTTCTACAGAAGTCTTTTTAAACCCTAGTATCTATACTTCTACCTGAGGAATGAATGGGAATACATTTATTTCCATTTATCTGTGACACTTTGCACAATTACTCATTCACATTTATTTAAAAATATATTTTATTCTCCTTTGTATGCCATTCTTAAATGCCACCTTGTTTAGTTTGTTTTAATTTCCTAGTTAAATAATTCATCTTAAATTCTCTTGGCATTTCATTGCACAAGGGAACCAGTTTCTTTACTGTACTCATGATAATAAAACACTATGAATCTTGACTCTTTAAAATGCTGGAGTTTACCAGTTAAACACTAATGTGGACAGAGCAACCAGTCCCTATTTTCCATATGATCCAAGTCATTTCCTTCTGCATGTAATTGTACCTAATCAAACGCAAAAGTGATGCGTTTAAGGACAAGTCCCTGCAGGTTTAACTCTGAGACCAGTGGAGCTTCTTTTATTATGGAGAGAAATTTGTTTCTTTATTATTTAATCAAAAGGAAAGTTGTCTTAACAAAAAAAAAAGTATTTTCAATAAAAAAAAACTTCACTTCAATAAAAAAAACCTTTTCAGTCAAAGAAAAAAAGTGTTTGAATGCAATTTTTTTTTTTTTTTGATTGAAGTCATCTTTTTTGGATTTGGGCCATATTAGGGGTAGGATATTTGTGTCTTTATTATTCAATCCCAAACAATATCACTTCAATCAAAAACAATATTTTCAATAAAGAAAACTGCACGTCAATCAAAAACATATATTTTCAATTGAAAAAAAAACTTCAAAGAAAAAAAATAATCAAAGAAAAAAAAAGGGTTTGAATGCAAAAAAAATTGAGACCCAAGAAACTGCATTTGAACACGTTTTTTCTTTGAAGTGAAAAAAGTTTTGAAGTTGTTTTTTGTGGCCTGTGGCCAGGCCCTGTCCTGTCCCATAGGGCAGCGGAGACTTCCTTGTTCTAAACAGACTTTCCTATGTTAAACATTATTGGTGTAGACACTTGCCACTTAAACATGTCTGACCAATGGGGAAGCATCCGCCCACTGTGTTTGTGTCAAAATGTTTCAATAAAAAAAAATAAAAAAAAAAAGACTTCAAAACTTTTTTCATCTCAGTCAAAAAAAAATGTGTTTAAATGCAATGTTTTGGGTCTCAATTTTTTTTTCTTCTTTTTTTTGGCATTAAACCCTTATTTTCTTTGATTGAAAAGTTGTTTGTTTTTTTTAAGGAAGTTTTTTTTTTTTTGTTAAGACAACTTTCATTTTGATTAAATAATAAAGAAATAACTTTCTCTCCATACTTTATCTGGTTTCCCTCTCTCCTGGAAGGAAAGTAGACACTGGCCCAAAGACCAACTCCTCCTCCTCCTCCTCCTCCTCCTCCTCCTCCTTCCTCGTCGCTCTGCAGAGTCGGGCTTTTCTTCTCCCCTCCGTAAACCATGCTCTGTCTCCCAGTTGTCTTCCTCCTCCTCGGTGCGTGTTTCCCTTCAGGAGGGCAGGGGTCTGAGGTCCTGTTCATGTCATGACCCAGTGCAGCGGCTGCTCGGAGTGGTCGCCTTTTACGCCACCGGACCTTTTCCAGTGTCTTCAGTTTGGTTGGATGAAATATGCGATGTTCGCAGGAGCGCACGGTTCTTTTTCTGCTACACTTTGTTTTCATGTTGGCAGCTGGCCACGTAGAGTATTTGGACTCTGGCACACTTCTCTCCTTCTTTGCAGAACAAGGTCAGTGCGGTGCATTTTAGATCAAATCCGTGCAGATTTGCATGAATGCAGATACAACAAAAGTTCCCTGGCACATGTCATTACACTGTTCAGAAACTCTGCTCATATACCCAGTGTCACTTTGCACTTACATGTCATTTTGCACCTTCATCAGTTTATTTTGCATCTTACAGTTTAATTATCCAGGGTTTTTTCTATCCAGGTCTGTTTTTATACTTCTAATTTGTTATGAATAGTGTGTTTGCTCTTGTGTTCTATTTTTCTATTGTGCCATTCTGCTGCTGCATTGTAATTTTCCAGTTTAGGATCAATAAAAGACGTCAGTCTCTCTGCTCTGGACTAAATATTTAGGTATGCATGCTGAACTGCACAGATTATCCCAGAGAGATTTAGTGCTACTTTTGTGGAAGTTCCCAAATAAATGTTTCTCTCTATTCAATCTTTCACTAAGTGATTTATCTCCATTTATTATAATATTATCCTCTGTATTTTGTGTTTTTTCAGTGAAAATCTGGTGATTTCCTATATTTAATTTACTGATCATGTAGATGTTCATAAAAGCTCAGATTAAATTTGGGGCTTTTATCAGAAAGAGAGAAAAAAGTGACTTTTTTTGGGGGAAATCTATCATTAACTGAACATACATCACACATCTCCATCCACTGTCATTGATCCAGTTCCATGGGTTTTACTGGTGAATCAATGTTGTAGAAGATGACGGTGTTTCCATGGTAACTACAGAGCCTCTGAAC
>JAPQRP010000030.1:11828312-11844795 GCA_037367295.1 Apogon hyalosoma | reverse complement strand
CATGAAAAGATGACAAACTGCATTTTACACCAATTATTTACATGTATTGATAGAATTAATGGATCAACAGGTATTAAACAGTTAAGGTCAGTAGATGGTTTTGGTCACTGGTGGCTGTTTGGGTCTTTATAGGGTTAACACCTGTTGATCCAGATTGGATGAACTTTTTCCACCTTGTTTACTTGCTGAACACACTTGGTTTATGTTCAGTTAATGATATTTTGTCATTTTTCTTCAGTTTTCTCCATTTTGATCTTATAACCTTTGAATTTACGCTGAGCTTTTATGAATAGCTACATGATCAGTAAATTAAATGTGGAAAAATCCTAACTTTCATGGAAAAATGCAAAATACAGAGGATAATAATATGGGAAATAGTGATAAATCACTTGGGGAAACAAAAAAATAAATAAATTGGAAGTTGTGACAAAAGTAGTTTTAAGGGTTAAAAGCAGCAGGGGAATTCAAAATTATTATTTTTGTTATTTTTTTTCTAATTTTTAACAAGTGCATAATATGGTGGGTTGAGGATATTCCTAGTTGAGTTTATCCTGACAAAAGGTTCATTCATTAAAGTAGAAAACACAATATAATGCACAATAAATAAAGCTTTATTTAACTTTAATAAAGTTTGTTTATGGTGTCAACAAATAGTGGACTTTTAAAGGCTAATATAATGATGATAGATTCTAAGAGGAAGACTGAAAAAAAAGGGAAAATGAAATAAAAAGATAAGAGGAAGATTAAATGATTGAACTGTGCATGTAAATCATTGAAATAAATCATCAAATGAATAATCATAATCAAGAAATAAATCTGAATAACTGCACATTAAACTCAAAGGACTTAAGATAAGATATGACTTTAATCAGTAAATCTAGGACTGACCTTAAAAAAGGGCTTGGCAAATTTAGCCAAGATTTTGACATTTTGAGCGAGTATTTCAATAAATCAAATGTCATTATTGTATTTTACCTGAGATTAACTATATGGCTCAATATTGGAGTCAAGTTCTGCTGATACACAACATTTTAAAAATCCGGTTTAACCTGGTGTGTTCTCTCTTTGTGTCTGAAAGTTGCAAAAAAACTACTTACCATAAACTGTTTTTATGAAATATGTTTTGATCTTAATTTTGCAATGATAACACACTGTAAAGTTTGAAAATGGCCTGTGAGGTAAACTGGTTCAATATTGCTTTAATATATTAACAGGTTAACCCAAGTCTCCTCAAATCAAGAAATATTTAAAACACTAATTATTTCTCCAAACCTCAAAATGTAAATTAAAAAGGCAGCATTATATATTCAGTTCCCTGTAACTAGCTTCAGCTAATGGGTCATGAGGCCTTTATCAGCCCTTGTGATATGCTTTTAAACATTATGTGTTAATAAGACTATATGTCGTTAAATGATAATATGTTTACTGTTATAGAACATTGTTAAGCAATTACAAGAAACCTGTTAGACTGATTTGGTATTGAGTGAAAAATAACATCAGTGTTTGCCTGATTATAGTTTGTGTCCTGTCCAGCTTCTGTTTCAGGAGAGGAACCCAGGTCTAAAGTATGAGTACACCTACAAGAGGACCAGGAAGACAGGAAATGAGGTCACAGAACCCGTCTACACATGGAGACACGGAGCGTGGACGCACTGCAGCGCCACCTGTGGACTCGGTCGGTAGTTATTCCAAGTGTTTTCCCTCCAAACCTACCGCGTATGTTAACTTTTGACCTGTTGTGTGCGTCTCAGGTGAGCAGCACCAGCCGGCGCGCTGCTTCGAGGTGGACGTGGGCGTGGTGGACGAGTCTCTGTGTGACCCAGAGACACAACCTGAGGACAGATACCGAAAATGCAAGAATATGGACTGTCCCGCCAGGTGTGTCCTCTGTCGTCGATTTTTCATTTGAACCTTTTTCCTGTTTGTTTTTTTTTTTTGTTACCATTTTATCTCAGAACAGGCTGTCGAGATATGTTTTTGATGATTCTGAACTAAATCAGCAGACAGTCATATAATAATGCGACTAATTGAAACAAAAGACGGCAAACCTCACTACATTAGCCAGTCTGTTCATTAGAAACAGGAGAGATAGTATGTTTTTGAAGCCAGCAGGTTGCCCGAGTGTTCACTGTTACATCCACACAAGACATTTCCAGTTGTATTCTACCATGTAAATGTTTTTGTTTTTTTCAATTTTAGATCTTATTGTGGATGCTTAGGAAATTTTTAACTGTAAAAAAAAACAACTATTAAATAAAAAAAGTAGAAAATTATATTTGCAATAAAAACAACACTTTCATTTTCAAATACACAAGACAGTGAATAGTGAAAATTAAAAAGAAATATTCAAAATAGTTACAGAAGATCACAATTTGATTTGAGTTGTTTGACTCTTATTCACTTATTTCAAATGAATAAAACCTCTGTCACCATAATATAAACACTGACTTTAAGCCTTAACAGTGCATGACTATTTTTTCTCAATTTTTTTTTCTTATTTCCGAGGTAATTTATCACCATTTATTACAGAACTACTCGTTATTTTCTGTAAATACTCTTTATTTTACATTTTTTTAGTCCAACAAGGTCTGATGGACTATTGCTATCAGTTGGCATCCATCACTTTTTCAAGAATCTTCTTGATATGACATGATATTTGTTGTGGAACATCTTTGGGGTAAGATCTGCCAAATTTGTTCAAAGAATTGGGAAATATAGAGTTTATAATCTTTCTGAATTTTTAAATGTTTCAATTCCCCATTGGTTTATAATGGGACACATTTCAAAGTGCTGTAACTTGAAAACAGTTGAAGACATCGATATAATTACTATTAGCAATAGATAGGAAGTCACATACTGTATGGGCTTTCATTTGGTGCCATGACCTTTGACCTTGAGTGACCTTGAAAGGTCAAATGAATGTCAATTAATGTCTTTAAATATGCTGTTGAACTACAGAACCCTTGGTCCTATTTTATCAGTGTAAATCATGTATTTTCATTCATTTGATTTACTGATTATGTAGATGTTCACTGAAGTTCAGAGGTTATATCAAATCAGAATGAGGAAAAACGTGAGTACATTTTTCATTCATTGTGTTCATTTTTATTCATTTTTTGTATGATTTTGTTTTTGTTCATTGTGTTGGTTTTACATTTTTTTTTACCCCTTATTTTGTTTCTTCAATTTTGTTCAGTTTGTGGTGTATTTTGTTCATGTTACTTTTATTTTGATTTATTATTATTTTCTGTTCATTTGATTCATTATTTTTGACTGTTTTGGGTCATTTTGTTGTTTATTTTATCCTTTTTTTACTTATTTTAGGACATTTTTTGCTTGTTTTTTCCACATTATTATTTTGTAGTTTTTTTTTTTTTTTAAAGGATTTTATTTATTAATATACGTAAACCCAGGGTCTCCATCCACTGTCACTGATCAAACTCCATGACTTTTACTGGTGAATCAATGTTGTAGTAGATGACGGTGTTTCCACGTTCACTATGGAGCCTCTGAACGTCCAAATGGGTCATATCTGATGACAAACTATTTTACACCAGTTATTTACATGTATTGATAGGATTAATGGATCAACAGATATTAAACAGTTACAGTAGATGGTTTTGGTCGATGGCGGATGTTTCGGTCTTTAAGGGTTAAAAATGAGTCAGTAAATACCTTCTTTCAGTGGAGGAAAATTAACCAAACCTTTGGTTCAGGTTTGGCCTCATATCCCTCCACCTCCTCAGGGTCTTCGTCCTCTGTAAGGCTGGATAAGCAGCTCTTACTGCCTTCTTGCCCCCTTACATCACCTCGATATGTTCTTGTTGCCTCTTTCACAACAAGCTTGAATGATTTTATTACATTACTGATCTCTGAAAATGCAGGTTGGTTTATTGTGCACCTGAAACCTGGAACAGCATGCAGAAAATAATAAAACATAAAATTACCTCAAGGGCAACATGAAGTTTTTACTTCACTAAGTTTTATTTATTTATGTTCTTGTTTTAGTAGGTTCACTTGCCCTAAAATGTAACTGCATTAACCCTTAAAGATCCATAAGCATCTACTTATGATGAAAATGTTTAAGAACTTTTATAATCTAATTAATCTAAATAATCCTATCAATACATTGAATACATTGATAAAATGCAGTGTCTCATTTTTTTCAAATGCATCCATAGTATCTGTAGTGAACATGGAAAACCCATTGTCTTCTAACATTGATCCACCTGTAAAACCCATGGAGTTTGTAGATACTTGTTTTTATGCTCAGTTAATGATGTATTTTGCTGAAAAACTCACCTTTTCCTCATTCTGATTTGATATAACCTTTGAGTTGACTCTGAGCTTGAATGAATATCTACATGATCAGTAAATTAAATATAGAAAAATACATTATTAACACTGAAGAATATAAAATACAGCGTATTTACAGAAAATATAATATAGTATTTTAATAAATGGTGACAAATCACTTGGGAAAGACAAAAAAAAATCTAATTTGCAAATTGAGATTTTTCCTCATGTTTTGATATGATGTTTGAATTCACTCTGAGTTTTTATTAACATCTTCATGGTCAATAAATGAAATATAGGAAGATACCTGATTTTCACTGAAAAACGCTAAAGATATAATATAATTGATATAATAAATGGTGATCATTCACTTGGTAATGGTTAAATGTAGTGACAGTCATTTGGAAGTCGCCACAAAAAATAGTTCTGGGTCTTTATGGGTTCATTATTTTTAATATTATATTATAGTGCTTTATTTTACTAATCTACTGTTTCATCTAAGTTCTTTTAAGGTTTTAGGTTTTGTGGTTTACTGAACTATGTTTTTAATTCTTTTTATCAACAGAAGATCCAAATGAAGCCTCTGTTCAGTTTATTCATATATCAGTGTGTTTGTCCTGATGACTTGGACAAAAGTAGCTTTTATTTCTCAGAGTAATGTGGTAAAAAACGTTGTTTGTAGCAGTCTCAAAATAACACTTGTGTATTAGTAACAGCATTTTAAAATTCGAATCATTATCAGAAAACGTTTTCAAGATCCCTTCAGTGTGACTGCCAGGTGTTTTTGACTCTCTGAGGACAACCACTTCACCTTTTGTCCTCTTTTGTGATTGGGCTGTTTGTCAGGTGGTGGGTGGGGGGCTGGCAGCACTGTACAGCCACCTGTGGATCCGACGGGGTCCGGACTCGGACGGTGCTTTGTGTCCGGACGGTGTCAGGAGAGGAGACTGTTCTGCATCCCGTTGAGTGCAAACATCTCCTCAAACCCAAACGCGCGGTTCCGTGTAACAGAGATATTCCCTGTGGACAGGAGTGGACCGTTGGAGACTGGGAAGAGGTGAGAGTTTGGGGTTTAGCCTGTGGAGTTCCTCTATTTCTTCCTCAGTCTTACAGATCACAGGATATTTATCATTTGTGTGTGCAAAAGTAATAAATACTTTTAATGTAACAGTCAGTTCAGTTTAACCCATAAAGACCCAAACATCGACTGATCTTAAATGTAACTAATCCTATTAATACATGTGAATAATTCAGTTTCATATAAATGGCAGGTGAAATCCCCTATATGTCATGAAGGTGAAAAAGTTCATCCAATCTCCTCATACTGGTTTTTATTAACCCATAGAGACCCAGTGCTACTTTTGTGGCAGCTCCCAAATGAACATTTTCTCTCTATTTTTTCAGTTTATCAGAATGTTTTATTATGTTCTCCTCTGCATTTTGCATTTTTCAGTGTAAATCGTGTATTTACCTATATTTAATTCACTGCTGTTCATTGAAGCCCAGATTAAAGTTGATTATTATATCAAAAACAGAAAAAACTGAAGAAAAAGTAACTTTTTCAACAATTCTCTCAATGTTGAATCAATGTAGATGACAGTGTTTCCACGGTAACTATGGAGCCTCTGAACGTCCAAATGGGTCATATCTGATGACTACGAAAAGATGACAAACTGAATTTTACACCAATTATTGACGTGAATTGGTAGGATCAGTGGATCAGCAGGTATTAAATGGTTACATCAGTAGGTGATTTAGGTTAAAAGTGGATGTTTAGGTCTTTAAGGGTTAAAGTGTCCCTTTTGCTTCTCACAACCTAAGGAAATGAACCCAATACATGTTCAATACGTACAATTCACATGTGCTTCTATGCTTACATGTGTGTTTTGTTTTGGGAGGCAGTTGTTGGTTAATGGTAGCTATCACACTTTTACCGCTGTAGAGGAGCAGAGGAGGGGCAATGAAGGAGTAGGTGGGAAGTGTTGCTGAGTCCTCTATGTTGGATTCAGGGTTCCGTACCTGTTATCATGGATGTAGGCCACTGAGGACTGTGGAGCTTTGTTTTAACAGGAAAATACACTGTATTGTTGTTATTGTCATTTTTTGTGATGCTTTTACCTTTATTCTTTTATTGTACAGTACTTTGGTCAATTTTGTTGTAAAGTGTTTTTTAGAAATAAAAATTGATTGATTGATTGATTGATCGGTCGATTGATCAGTTGATTGATCAATCTATCATTTAGAAATGGAATTGGCTAGTTTCAACAGATGACTGACTCTGAAACTCGAAACTGTAAATGGTTTGACTCAATTCAGTTCTAGTTTGAGAACAGTTTCTTTAACCCTTGTAGACTATCGCAGCAAATGCACCTCAGTAACCCACTGTTTTTCTAATGAGGTGCCGCTCAACACTCATTGTGAAGGTACATAAGTTACCTGGTTATTTATGATCCCTGACTTTCATGGATCACTTTCAACACCCTGTTTTGGTAAGAATGTTATTCATTTCATGACATTCTACCAATTTTTGCATCTGTTTTTTTCGTTTGGATTGGAATTTGATCAATAGTGACATCGATAAAATAATCAGCATATCTGAGACTGGAAAGGTTGTTTGATTACTATTATGGGAATTATGCCAAATGTCACTAATTGCATCATAGTTTTTGTATGTGCTATATTTAAATGAACAACATCCACTTAATTTAGGATCTGCTCAACAGTAACAACACAAGGAATTTATTATCCCACCCCACAAAAGGGAGGCAAGGGGTGTTGTATTTGGTTCGGTTTGTTTCTTTGTTTCTTTTTCTGTTTGTTTGTTAACATTTTAGCAGCAAAACTGTTGGTTGAATTCATACTAAATTAGGTTTATAGATTGCCAATGACCCAGAGTCGATATGATTACATTTTGGGAAAAGTAGGTCAAAGTAAACATTTTTTATGAATTAAAAAACAAAAAAAAAAAATCCCCATTTATAATGGCTGAAATGTGTCTATGTCTATACTGACATCAGCACATGCATAGACATAATGACATCAGCTGGATCAATACCAAAATAAGCTACAAGATGTGCGAGGGGCGGGGTTTGTTGTGTCTGGAACCACTTGTTTTTTATATAATTTGAAATAAATTTAGGCTCTAAGGGGTTAAGTTAGCATCACTTTGCACTTTAGAATGGTACAATGTGATAAGTTAATAAGTAGTTGTATAACATTTTCTGGACATGTTATGACTGTATTGGGTTTCATCACATTATATATTCATGGAGTAGTTACATTGCCCAGTGCTTCAGTACATTCTTCTGTTTTTGACCGTTTCTTTCTCATCTCTTGCAGTGTCCAGTCACATGTGGAGGTGGCGTTCGTTCACGGACCGTCACATGTGCGCTTGCACCCAAAAAGACTTGTGACCTCGTTACCAGACCTCGGTCCAGATCCCTGTGCGGTCTTCAGAGCTGCCCTAACTCAAGTCTCCGTAGACGACCCGGGCCTCCTCCGAAATACCGCCGTGTTTACCCCCCTAAGAGCAACCCCACTCAGCTTCCAGTTTCCACTACCAGGGCTCCCATGAACACCACAACCACAGCTGCACCCACAGTGGCCATTACTGCAGGGAGGAAAACAACCACCAGGCAGACCTCAGCTGCCCCCTCCCCTTCCGCCACGCCCCCTTCAAGCCTTGAAACCACAATGACTGAAATTACCCACATAAGTGATGAAGGTTTCAATGCTGTCCTGACGAAAAAAGGGGATTTACTAGATAGGAAAGAGAACATTTTCCCTAATAAATCTGAAAAAAACAGAAAAGCAGAGAAGATAAAAGTGGAAGAGAGGGATGAAGGAGAGGAGGGAAGTACACCCAATGTAGTGATATATACTCCAGGATACGATTACATTGTTGAGGATAGAAGAACAGAAGAGGAGGAGATTATTGACCTGGATGTTGTGACGACAGCGACATCTGTCAAAACCCCTGTGAAAGCATCTCCAGTCAAACCAGCACCACTCGCCCCCATCCCCACAGACACTATCAAAGCCACTACTAGAAGCATCCAGCTGAACACTAGCCCTGGCAGCGGTCCATCCAGCCGCCGGACTCACAGGGTTCCCCTCACCACTCCGATCACTACGACTCCATCCACTCCAACTAAAGCCCCCTCCACCGCTCTGAGAAAACCCTCCAGCACAGCAGCAGCGCCACCGCCGACAGTCAAGATAATAAAACCAAAGAAGTCTGTCACAGCCAAAACGAAAACTTCAACCACGCGTGCCAAAAAACCTCCTCCCCCTCCACCTTCTCCTCCTCCTCCTCTTTCTTCTTCTTCTTCTTCTTCTTCTTCTTCTTCTTCTTCTTCTCCTTCTTCTCCCTGGTCCAAAGGCAGTAATTCCAGGAGCCAAAACCAGCACCCAGAGACTTCTGTGAACACATCTTCCAGTGACCAAATGAACCTGATGGCCAGAGAACCAGTCAGCATGGAGATGTTCTGGGTAGTAGGGAACTGGAGTGAGGTGGGTGTGAACTTTTATAGCCATTTTCCATCTCATGGTTTGGCTCCATTTGACATTTCTAGTTTTCTAGTTGCAGATAGTTGTGTCCTGTCTGTAAAAGTAACACAGTAACCTCAAAGTCCAAATCAAGTAGTATGTTTTCATTCCACGTTTGATGCTGTTTCACTCTGCATCTACTTAGGCTGCGTCTCTTTTTACAAACCTTTGTTTGTTGTCTTACAATCGTTTTAATTATTAATTCTGTTTGATCCAAAAACAAAAAAACCTGTTTTGGTTGGATCTAGTTGGAACTGTTGTCTCACCTACCATCTAATGTGGTAGGTGGGACATTTCTTAAGAAAAAACTCCTGCAGCTACTGATTTTTGAAACCGTACTAAAGCTGTCGATTATTTTTGTAATTTATTGATTATTTTCTTCAAAACGATTAACCCATAAAGACCCAAACATCCACTGGCGACCAAAATCATTTACTGATCTAAACTGTTTAATACCTGTTGATCCACTAATCCTGTCAATCCATGTAAATAATGCATGTTCATCATCTTTTCTTGGTCATCAGATATGACCCATTTGGATGTTCAGAGGCTCTGTAGTTACCGTGGAAACACTGTCATCTTCTACAACATTGATTCACCAGTAAAACCCATGGAGTTGGATCCATGACAGTGGATGGACACACTGGGTTTATGTTCAGTTAATGATACAATTTACTGAAAAAGTAATCTTTTCTCCAGTTTTCTCTGTTGTGATATAATAACCTTTGGCTTTACTCTGAGTTTTCATGAACACCTAAATAAAATTTTGGAAAATACATGATTTACAGTGAAAAATATAACATACAGAGGATAATATTTTTTTAAAAATTGTAATAAATCCCTTAAGGAAGGTTAGATATAGAGAAAAATTTATTTAGGAACTAACACGAAAGCAGCACTGGGTCTTTATGGGTTAAACGATTATTTGAATAAGCGAAAAAAAAAAAAAGTAAAAATGTGAAAATTGACAAACCACTTGTCCTTTATTCCAGAACCAGCTGAAACAACAACCACAAAAAGTATAAAAGTAAAAGGATATCTAAAAAATATCTGTACAGAAATAACAAACAAGTGAAATGACATCTACAAACAATATGTGGACTGCAGTCTTCAAGACAGTCACAGTTTAAAAAAAATAAAGTCAAATATTTTTAATGTTAATGTTGAAAGTTTAAAGGAGTAAGTGTTGAATTTAATTTTTTTTTTTTTTTTATTTGAGTCTATTAATCGATTAATTGTTGTAGCTCTAAACCATTCCATAAAGTTTTAAAGCACAGGTCTCAAACATTTGGCCCAGGGGCCAAAACCAACCCACCAAAGGCTTCAATCTGGCCTGTAGGATGAATTTGTGAAATGCAAAAAATAAAACGGAAGATATTCAAAGATTCAAGGATGTTGAAATCATTTCAGGTCAATTCAATCTAAAGTGGATCAGACCAGTAAAATTCTATCATCATAATAACATATAAATAATGAAAACCAAATTTTTTTTTGTTTTAGTGTAAAAAAAAAAAGTGTTAAATTACACAAAAATGTTTACATTTACAGCCTAGCCTTTTACAAAATATGTGAATAACCTGAACAAATACGAACAACCTGAAATGTATGTGCAGTTTAAACAAAATTCTGCCTGTTACTAAATGTTTTGTGTATTTGTAGATCCACTGTGATCTGTAAGTTGCGATGCATATGTATAATTGATAAACTAAAGTGTAACATTGTTAAAATTGCACTTATTTTTCTTAAGAATTTTCCAGTTCACGTTATGTTCATGTACAGTTCGTAGATGTAAACATTTTCACTACAGAATTGCACTTTTTTCACTCAAAAACAGAGAGAAAACTTTGGAGTTGACATTATTTATCAGTTCTTATCCTATTATTTATATTATTTTATGGGTCTGGCCCACTTTATATCATATTAGGCTGAATTAAAATGAGTTTGATATCCCTGTTTTAAAGTAATCATATTCATTGAATTTTTGTTTTATACCTTCTGCATTATTGTAATATTAACCATCAGAGACTTTACATAGCAATATCTATCTTTGTATTTTTTTCCTTATTCTTCCATATAAAATAATGTCATTCTTTGCCAGTGCTCAACCACGTGTGGTATCGGTGCGATATGGAGAACGGTAACGTGCAGCTCACAGAATGAAGACGACTGTGCCAACATGCAGAGACCTGAGCCTGCACGTACATGTCACCTACAACCCTGCGCCGCCTGGCAGAGCGGCAGCTGGAGCAAGGTGCGTAATGTTAGAGTTCCTCCTGTCACCCAATACCATAATTACACACATTACTTGTTAATCAAACTTAATACTTACCGGTAATTATAATTTTATTTCTAGTTACTTTTCCAGATGACGGTAATGGGTTTGTTTCCGTTGCAAATTCTACTCGTAACATGTATGTTTTTCAGTGTCCAGAGAGTTGTGCAGTGGTGGGACGGAGGTACAGGGACGTCCAATGTGTGGATTCTCAGAGTCAGCGTCCCCTTAGACCCTTCCACTGTCAGGTTGTGTCCAGCAGACCTATCAGCACCTTGACCTGCCCTCACAAATCCTGTCTGACCTGGACCACATCACCATGGGGGCCTGTAGGTGTTCTTATCAATACCACAAAATATTACAACTACAACACAGTATTATTCTAGGGGTGTTTAAGGGTTTGTATCAGCCTTTAAAACAAAACTAAAAATGACCTTAAATACTTGTGTGCAGTTGCGATTGCAGACTATATTGGAACTATAATTATATTTTGTTAGAAATGTAATTCCAGAAAAAGTCCTATCAGTGTTATTGTTAAATATTGTGTCTTGTCTTATTGGGCTGTCGCTTATATAATGCCACAGTAATGTTTAATGTTTAAAGTCTGAAAGTAAAAAAAAAAAAATACAATGTTAAAGATCTGAAAGTGGAAAAAAGATTTTCAACTGAATAAATGGGATTTTTAAAAAAAAAAAGTTTTCTCAATATTACAACAAAAAAATTAAATGAATAAAATTGTATTTATTGTTTACTTAGCAGAGCTGTTTACTATATAGAGCTGTTGAGCTTTGAGCAATTTTTTTGAGCTAATTTTGATCGATAGTTTTGTTGTAGACTTGAAATTCATTTAAACAACATTTATATTAAATTCCAATTGATACAAAAAACTTACTGCATATTTACACTCATTTTTATGATCTTTTTTTTAATGACAAACTTATCTATTTTTCAGTATCAAGGCATTTCTGTGGGACTGGATTTGTTTCTGACCTTACTTTGCATATTTTATATTGAATATGATTGATGTATTGGTTAAATAAGTCAACATGATTTACACAGGAATCGTTTTCACCAAAGATCATCACGGTCACTCAGTTGTAGTATTTTTTGATTAACAGCCTGTATTACTGCAGTTTAAACAGGTGTTTCCTGTGATTACATCATGTTGGTTTCTGTTATTGGTCAGTGCTCTGGGAGCTGTGGTAAAGGTACTAGGGAGCGTCTGGTGTACTGTCCAGAGCCTCATCACTGTAGTGTCACGGTGAGGCCCAACAGCACGGAGCCATGCAATCTGAAGCCCTGCACCCGCTGGAAGACCGTCGACTGGAGGGAGGTTAGTCCACGTTTCCCAGAGGAGGGTGGGACAGCAGTCGCGCAACAGGACTAAAGTGTGTCTGTGTGTTGACTTTACAGTGCTCTGTAAGTTGTGGTGGTGGTCAGCAGCAGCGGGACATGTACTGTGTCAGTGTGGACGACTCAGCTGTGATGCCAAACAATCTCTGTGAAAAGATTCCCAAACCAGATACACTCAGGAGGTGCAACACACAGGAATGTAAACCCAACACAGGTATGTGTGTCTCTGCACATGCTAACATCCTCTGGACAGTAACCATGGATGGATGGATGGATGGATGGATGGATGGATTGATTTTCACACCTGATATTTTTTAATGTGTTCTCATTCTCCTCATTGAGATCAAGTCCATTTTAAAGTTAGCGTTAGTAGGATTACTCACCTTTATCAAAAGATTCAGAGTTTGTTTTTTTTTTTTTTATGGTCAGTTCAGTAGATGCACAGGACATACAGAGAACTGAGATACCATTTCTCTCTCACCTTGTTATTATGTAATTATTATGTAAAAATAGAATAAGAATAAATAAGTGGTATAAAGGATAAACTAGCAGCATTAGTACGATACAGTAACAGTTATGAGGTGAATAATGGAACAAAACAGCAGCAGATGAGAGTATATCACTTTCTTTCACTGTCATATCTTCTTATTTTCTTTAATTTTATGCCACCTATAGATGCTTTAGTTTTCCATTGGAAGTACACTGACATCCTACTCTAACTTTTGCTTTGAAATATCTTTGAAAATGAACCTATTTTCAGTGGTGGAGAATCCCAGATCCATAAAGGATCAATCCTGCCATGTACTGGTTCTACCTGTTCACTTAAGGCAGGTGATTCCACTAATTATCCATCTACCTGGATGAGGAGTTGTGCTCATCCAAATGTGCTGGTTCAGTGAATGGTTGGAACAAATACATGGCAGGACTTTGACTTTATGGAGCTGGGATTCTCCACCACTGTCTATTTCTGTAGGAATGGTCACCACATAAAGCTGTGAAGCATCTTGTTTCCTTCATGCATTTCTTTTCATTTTCATCAGGTTAATTTACCTGAGACATGAATGCTGAGAGGTTTTGAGGGTCAGAGGGAGGTGGTGATAGAGTTATGTAAATGAGAATGTTGAATGGATTGGTTTTCACTGATCTCAGATCTGTAGACAGTGTGTCTTCAGATGGCTACCCCCCTCCATTTGTATTGTATTTTAATACCAGGTGTAAATTATGTCTCTTTCCTTTCCTTTTTTTGTGACAAATGTCTTAATTCAAACATTCTGACCTACGCTGTGTTCCGTCTCATGCAGGCCCAGTTTGTAGGAAGAACACCATGTCCTCACGCTTCTGTGATAAACTGAAGCTGCTGGGCCGCTGTTCTCTCAGGTCAGTCCAAAGGCAGTGCTGCGTCACCTGTGGACCGTAACCATGGTTACAAACTTTCATTTATTACAGTGGACACTGGGGTCTACAGGAATGCATCCATGATGGATTCTGATACAGTCGTGTCAGTGACACATTCAAAACACAGAGCTTATGACCACATCGCTGCACTTTGATTTAAAACTGATTTATGTTATTAACAAGACTGAGTCTAGTGTAATTATTACTGTTGTACCAAACTGGTTCAAATGACTCCTCTGCAACTAAACAATATATTCAGAAATATACAAATGTTAGATGTGCACTAAAATCTGTCATTTATCAAAACTCAAAATAATCCTTGAGATTGATGTTTACAAAATTGTCATTTAGCATGAATTTCCCTTGATAGTAATAATTTGACATCATTTTGAGTGCATGATTGGCTTGCACAGTTCTGAATAGGTTTACACACACGGAAACTACATTTTCTCCATCAACACCCAAAAATGTTTGCTTTATTGTATATTTTAAGGGTCAGTAAATAATATAAGGATCATACTAAACATCTAAGATTTGCATACATCCGTGCTTTTTAAATATGTTTGGTTGTGATGCAGGAGTTTGCACCAGTTCAGTCCAATGGCCCTGTTATGATGTATTTCTGTCACAGTTTTACCAGGAAGCAGCAGAAAAACAAACCCAAACACTTTTGGCCTGTTAAAAATATTAGAGGTGATGTGTTTCTGACAGTTTCTGATTCTTAATGCCGGTGTTCATAATCTGAACCACGTGGGTGTGCGGTAATAGATGCACATTACAGTTCTTTGGAAAAATGTACTTGAAATGGAAGCAGTACAATTGAAAAAAACTAGTCACTTCTGTCATTATAGGAAGCGTTCCAATACAGTTCTCAAAAAGAATTCACACTGTAGAAAGACATCACATTTGAACTCAATGTTTGTGGGCCTAATTTTTTTATTTTTTATTTTATTTCATCTTTTAATTTTCCAGTTATATTTCATCATAAAAACCGAATGTAAATACAGATTTTTGTTACCTCTATATTAAATTGTTTATAGTAATAGTCTGTTTTAAAGCCCATATGTTTCTTTTTCCTGCTTGAGTTTGTTCTCAGAGTTGGCACTGTGCATTTACTAAATTCTGGGTATAAGTTGCTGATTTTGTACTTCTTATGATTACTGATGATAACGTCATCAGCTGCAGAACCTGCACAGTCCTGCATCGAACCTGTGGTGCTCCTCCTCTGGTGTGACTTTGACCAATGAGAAAGAGGTGTTGCAGGTCATCCCTCTCAGGTCCCTGTAAACATGTGTTTGTTTGACGTTTTACAGGCGTTTGCGGTGTCATGCATACTGTACATAACTTTGACACTTATCCTCTGCATGTCTTCATCAATAAACGTGTCTGAAAAATGTTTGTGATGAAACTGCTTTGTAACTTAGACATGAAATAAAATGTTCTTTTGATTTTCTTGTCTCGACATGATACGCATAATCTACACAGGATGGTGGCTCATCATTTATAGTTATATTATCCATAATCCTTTCCTGAAAACCTTCTATTCTTCATTTCGAAGCTCTATGTTTCCTTTGTTGGCCTTACCATCATTACTTTGAAGAGGCAGACTATATTTGGTTAAGAGGGTGGAACTATGGAAGCACAAAAATAATGTGTAAAGCTAATGCTAAGTCTGTGGCTAATTCACTGAAAACACTGGCCACACTGCTAACTAGTAAGCGGTATGACAAAACCTACAAGTGAAGTTGTGTCTGATAACAGTAATGTTACCTTCATGGAATATTAACTTACAAGCAGGCTGACTGACTGGCCTTGTAATGCAATACCAAATTAATGCTAACAATAGCTATGTAGCTAAGTCATGTTAACAGACCCTGTAAACTCAATGAAAAAGTTGCATAACAAAACCCTTAAATCATTTCTTACTACAGCTACAGTAGAGCTGCGTTCCAAGGGGAAAAAAGTTATACAATAAATAAAGCACCTCAGCCTTTGAAATGTTTAATCATTTACCATGTAATATTTGTTTGTTAGCGCTGACATTTAATTGACATTTGTCAACTCCATGTGTAAGCTACAGCTGCAACACTAGGCAACAAAAGAGGGACTGTCATTTAGATATTCATTAAAGGTGCAATATGTAAGATTGTGGCCAAAACTGGTGCTGCAATCACATCCAAAATACTGGAGAGCGTGGTATCCCCTCCGCCTCCCCCCAGACAAGGGGTTGCCAGATCCAGCATGAGCGTCTACTACAAGGAGCTTCCATGACAAGCAACGAGTCCTACACTGGTATTTATACAGGGGCCGTCTCTTTACCTGGTCCCAGACCAGGAGAAGAGATCACCTGGTCCCAAACCGTGGCCCAATGGTCTCCTCTCCCAGACCGGTGCTCTCCTCACCCGGGCCCAGTCAGACCTTGGGCCACAGGAGACCACAGAAGAGCCGGCGTCAGTCTTCAAATTCTTCTCCGCTTTCAGCCTTCTCCATGTTCCAAAAACATCTCCTATATGTATCCTTGTTTTGTTTCTCACTTTGTCATGACATATTTGGGAATAATAAGAGGCCTTTTAGGGTTAGTAACGTCGTAGGTTTAGAAGTTTCACTTGAGTCAAAAAC
>JAPQRP010000030.1:11817786-11828212 GCA_037367295.1 Apogon hyalosoma | reverse complement strand
AGGTGATGGGCGGAGCATCAGACCAAAACACAAAATGACAACATAAACATTATTTAGGGGCTGACAATTAGCTTTTCACATGTGAATATTCTGGCTGGACTACTACTGTCAGTGATGTCAGTATTTGAAATGAACAGGATTCCTTCATGTCTGGGGACAGTCAGGGCCATTTTATGGTTACTTGGAACATAATTCCTACATACAGCTCCTTTAAAAAAGGAAAAAAAAAAATGGACAAAAGTCCACCCACTCTTATGGAAGACCATTTCCACCAGTAAAAAAAAAAAAAAAAAAAGTCGAAATTATTAGATTAAAAGAAGTCTAAATTATGAGATAAATGGTCTGGCCCTGAACCAGCACCTTTTTGCTTAAAAACCTCTCAAGGGTACGGTTGCTTAATACAACTCCATACGAAACTGCAAGCAAATCAAACATCTCATTTGTGGTAAAGCCACATTTAAAGTAGTCCTCAATGTACTCCATTTTTGCATCAGGCAAGCCATAAAGAGCTGCGATTTGTCAAAAAGGTCGACTTTATAGGCGATCTCATAATTATCACTTTTTATCTCGTAATTTTGACTTTTTATCTTGGAATTTTCAACTTTTTATCTCACAATTTTGATAACGAGTCATAACGATTTTTTTCTTTTACTGGTGGAAATGGGCTTCCATAAGCGCTACACTATGAAGACAGATGAGAAAGGTGGTCATGTGTTTAGGTGTGATTGGGACTCACCACAGACTTCTGTAAGACAAAATGTGTATGTAAATCCTATGCCCTCCATGTTATGGAAATTAAGTTAAGCCAAAATCACTAAGTGCACATCTTTTATGCCAAATTTATGAGACTGCCATTTTCAAACTATCACCTTTCTTAATATTATTTGACATAACAAATAAGGGGTGATTGACAGCAGTAATGACCAATCACAGACCTAATCTGACATCCCTACATCTCTATACTGCAACAACTCTGGTCTTTAAATTCAGTCACAGAGGTGCATAGTGGATCAGACTGGAGCCTTTCTGTGTTCACTTTACCTGTTCTCCAGGTGTGGGTTTTCCCCACCATTAAAAACAGGTTCATAAATAGGTAAATTGTCCAATCAGTTCCCCTGGTCATTGTGCTAGTCTGGAGTTGGCACCTTCAGTGACTCCTAAAGTGTGCTAATGTTAATGCTAATGGTAGGTATTGTGTGTGTGTATTAGGATGGGTAAAAATGCAGAGACTAATTTCCCTCTGTTAATAGTCAAGTAAGGTAAACTTTTTGCCCTTTGAACCTTTACAGATGGACCACCAGCAAATGACACCAGAATGAGTTCTAAAAAGAATGCATTCAGGCAGAGGTCTTAGAGCAGAGGTGTCAAACATTCGGCCCCAAAGGGTCCAATCCAGCCCGCAAGATGAATTTATAAAGTGCAAAAATTACAACTTGTTTTAGTGCAAGTTCCACATACAGACCAATACCATCTCTAGTATCTGAAGTACAATAATAGCATAATAACCTAAATATCCTTCTTGGTTTAAAGGAGTGATATTTTGCCTTTTTAAATGGAATTATGCATTTTAAAACATTTCCCTGTGGTCTACATAAACTGTAAAGGCTCTGCTTGGGTCTGAATTCTTCATTCATTCAACTCCACAGGTCCATCTTCAACCCTATTTCTGAGTAATGACACCAAAAAGGTCGTTCTGAGCGCTGGCCCTTTAAATGCACATGAACCACTTCAGGCCCCGCCCCCTCCAAGTTGTTGGCTGTGCTGCTCTGTCCCGTTCAACCAACAACTGAACATTTTAGATAATCAGCTCAAAGTTTGGACATATTTTAAGTTTTTAATACAACCGCTGATGCTGACAAACAATTATGTGGTATTCAGAGAAATGTTTGTTGGAAGTCTGGACCTTATATGTTCAAATGCTGTGATGTCACTAGTTGTAGATGTAACAAATTAAGCACGAATTAAAACAGGTTGTAGAAATCCACTTGATTTTTGGTAAAATTAATGTAAAGATAGCTTTGCAGCACCTGGAGGGTTTAAATTCAAACTGTATGAACTATTAGGGTCCAAATACACAAATAAATGAACCAAAGACTAATAAAAGTGGGTTTAGATAAATATGACCCTTTTAATGGGAAAAAAATAATATTACATTATACCTCTAAATCAACTCGAAAGTTTTCCTCTTTGTTTTAGTGCAAAAAATACTCCATTAAATTTTGCAAATATTTAAATGAATAAACTATCCTTTAACAATAAAATGTGAAAAACCTGAACAAATATGAACAACCTGAAATGTCTGAAGAAAATGAAGTGCAATTCTAACAATATTCTGCCTGTTACTAAATGGTTTGTGCTTTTGTAGATGTATAAACGATGAAGCTGAGACATTACACTGTTAAAATTGCATTTATTTTTCTTAAGAAATTTCATTTTTTTCAGGTTATTCAATTTTTTTTTGTTGTTTGGATAGTTTGGTTTTTTGCACTAAAACAAAGAGAAAAGTTTGGAGTTGTCATTATTTATAGGCTATTATTTTACTGGTCTAATCCACTTGAGATCAAACTGGCTGAATGTGGCCCCTGAACTAAAATGAGTCTGACACCCCTGTTTTAGCGCCACTGGAGCTAACATCTGGTGGTCCCCATTGGTACCACACTTTACAGTACCTCCACACTGTAAAGCTGTGGTTGTTTTCCCTTTAGTGGATGCATTAAAACATTAATTCCACAGTAATAAAGGTGTAAAGAAGATTATTAACGTTTTATCTCGGTTAGCAAACCCCACTTTGCATCTCAGTGCTCTTTGACCTTTAATGTCAACAGTGTCATTCTCGCCTGCGAGTGCCAGATGCTGGACGATGTATAACACCAGAGCCAGCAGCACTAGGCTCCGTTTCAGGGATCGGGTTCAGCTGGCCCAGATTTCACAGGCTGCTCTGTACCAGATAACCCGACACGGATGGACACTGCCCCGCTCCACGCACCCTGCTGCTGTCATTCAAGCCCGAGACGAAGAGTTAGTCAGCAGTAATGAAAGGAGTAACACAATACTGAGTCAGTGTAGAGCATCATGTCCTAAAAACCAGCAGTGTGTGTGTGTGTGTGTGTGTGTGTGCGTGTGCGTGTGTGTGCGTGTGCGTGTGTGTGTGTGTGTGTGTGTGTTATCATAACGAAGCAAACCGCATCCAGTTGGATTACGTAACCACATCCCTCATTCTGTTATGTCACAGAGTGCTGCTTCATTTGCAGAATTACACAAGTGAATGATGAGATTGGACTGCAAATCAGGAGGCGAATCAAAACACTAAGGGGCAGCTCAGATTCTGACTTTTAGACGCTTTAGGAACTTATTCAGCTCATTATGACTTCAGTGCCTACGGGACCTGTTTTGCGCCAAAATAGTAAAGCAAAACTTCTAAAACAAAAATGACAGACTGAGAGAGAGTAAAAGTCTTAAAGTATGAAAGTAACATTTAGAATGCGTACATTCCAGGCCTTTGTAGGCTACATTTTCTTATCATCCCTTTTTTTGTGTTTTCAACTCAATGTGCTTGTTTCTCGCTGATCAGGCATTTTCCACCACTTTGCGGTTTGTGATTACACTTGTTGCTACAGGCCGTCTGGAATCTCAGTGAAATCTACATAATATATGAGCTGAACCTTGTAAAAGTCTTTTGTGAAACGCATGATTCAAATGGTCTCTTACTGACGGAACACATTTTTCTCATCGTTTTCAGAGTATGTAATAGCTATATGGTACCAAAGAAAAACAAGAGTAGCTACATGTCCTTTCTTAATTAAATCAACAAAAAATAGAGGGAGCAGGGGTTCTGGAGCTGAATCCATTGGTTTTAAATGAACTTTAACTTGTTTTCACTAGTTCACAATGTTAGCCCCTGTTATATGTGTGTGTGTATTGAAATATATAGCATATTTATTTGACAAATAAATAAATAATCTTCTATTTTTATCTGTTTTATTGGATTTATAAAACCAAATATAACCAAACACTTTAAATCTGAGACTGCGACAAACTGTTTGTAACAGGAAGAAGGACAGCTGTAGGAACAAATCTTACGTTAACATGTTCATGGGAAAAAAAAGGGTAATAATGTGTGGTACACTGAGTTCAAAAGAGCAAAAAAGGAAACAAAATGTGGGTGAATGTTGAAAGTCATGTGCTCATCTGACAAAGCTGTACTGACTGAAGATAAAAATGTTGAATAACCGTCCAATAGTAGATATCTCTAAATACTAGAAGAAAAAGAAAAATCAGAGGCACATGAATAAAACTCTTTTTATGACTTTGTGAATAAGTCAGTATATTTTGACCCTGAATAGTCTTCTTTTTCTTTCAGTTTTTTTGTATTGCACATTTTTGGGACACATGTTCAATTCAATACTGTGGCATAGCGGGACCAATACCTGTTAAATGGGTGCTTCCGTGAAACTGGTCCTAAAAACAGGACATGGGGATTAAAATTCAAACCAGATGTAGACTAATGTTATGAAGCAAGTTTGGAAGCACTTTGGATCTATTTTAAAAATAAACTCTTTCTGAGATAAAAAAAAAAAAAAAAAAGAAAAAGAAACTATTTTTCAGATAGAACACATTTTATATTTTTCATAGTATTTTTATACAAAAATCTGCGTGTAACACAGTAAAACGGACACAAAAATTACGCACTACAATTTTTTTGAATATCTCTTTATTCTCTCACAGGTACATTTTGGGAATCAAACTGATTATGCAAGGCAGAGTGTTTCACAAAAATGATCGCTGTTGCAGAAGCACTCTGGATTTATTTGTGTTTAAATGGGCAAGTTCTATGTGTAACATGAGTGGACACAATGGGTTACACACAAAACCTGGAATGAGACTGACATTCATGAAAAACCTGCATGTTTGGATTAGAAAAACCACTAGGATCATCAAATTTAACACAGTCTCTTTATAGTAGTATATAAGCCCATTTACAGCCATGTTTCCAGATCAAATGCACTGACACCTAGGTAGCTTTTCACATCACAATTTTGGTCCTCTGTTTGGCCCCAATATTTTATTAAATATTCATTCATTGTGGGATGGCTCAGAGCAAGAGTACATATTTTTTTGCATTTCTCTGAGGTCATCATTAGGTACATCCTGGGGGGAATATGTCTACATTTCTCTGTTATTACTGGGTCTAAAAAAGTTGGAAAAGTGCCAGGTTCCAAAATAAACCCAGTTTCATAGAAGCACCCATATGTCATTCAGCATTTTAGTCTTCAGAAGAACATATCATCCTTAAAATATGAGACTGATGGTTTGCCTGTTTGTGAGAAAAACATCTTTGCAGTGATTTTTACTTTCTCTCAAAGTCTTATTTTTGTTTGTTGGTCCACAGTTATAGGTTGTGTAATTTGGATGACAGTGATTAGATGAATGGCTAAGTGAATAAATTGCAGATGTTAATACAACAAACACTGGCTCAATTGGAACAGCTGCCTCTCAGCATTCTAAAATGACATTCCACAGCTTGTGCAGCACAGTCCAAGTGTTTTAGAAAGCCAAACAATTGGAGTTTGGATCCAAAACTTCGACGTTTACTTCCTTATTTCTGTGTTTTGCACGTTAGCCCACACAGTGCCAACAGTGGTGAATGGATGCTGCGTCCAAAGCTTTGACCAATATAATGAAGCAGTGAAAATCAATGTGGTGTAAATTTGATCGAATTTTGTTTAACCCATAAAGACCCAGTGCTACTTTTGTGCCACTTCTAAAATAGTTTTTTCTTTATATTGGACTTTTCTTAAGTAATTTATCACCATTTGTTATAATATTATCCTCTGTATTTTGTGTTTTTTCAGTGTAAATCATGCATTTTCCTATATTTAATTCAATGATCATGTAGATGTTCTTAAAGACTCAGACTAAAGTTGAGCTTTGTTACATCAAAAACAGAAAAAACTGACGGAAAAGTGACTTTTTCAGTCAACTCTGTCATCAGTTGAACATAAACCCAGTGTGTCCATCCACTGTCATTGATCCAACTCCATGGGTTTTACTGGTGAATCAATGTTGTAGAAGATGACGGTGTTCACGTTCACTACAGAGCCTCTGAACGTCCAAATGATGGACGTTTCGTGGTCATCAGATATGACCATGAAAAGATGACAAACTGCATTTTACACCAATTATTTACATGTATTGAAAGGATTAGTGGATCAGTAGGTATTAAACAGTTTAGATCAGTAGATGTTTGAGGTCGATGGTGGATGTTTGGGTCTAAGGGTTCATTTACTTTCACCTTTTCTCCTCTTCTGTTCCTGTCCCTCTCTACTTTCTCTGTAAGAAAGGCACAGAATTCCCATAAAATGGAAAATAATCTCATATCAGCTTATAAGATACTACGTTTAACACAGGGTATTGTTACTTGCACTTAAGTACAATTTTACACTTAAGCTTCAAACTGTGCCATTTTTTATTCCACTTTTAAAACCAGGGGGAACTAGCATTTCTATATGCAAATATAAGATGATATACAGCATATTGAACTGCGTATGAAGTGGAAACACATCTGTACAAATTGGGCCAGTTTCATGTATTTTAGAAGCATGTTCATAGGTGTAGATTTCTGGGAGGCGGGGATGGAGGGGATACATCATCCTTAATGCGTTTGAAGTGACATGAAAGAAGAAGAGGACTTTAGAAAAACCACTACAACATTACTCATAGAAACAACAAGGACCCGAAGGGGGTTTGTCTTACCTCAAAGCGCTGTTTCTTTTTTTTACTTCCAAAAGTAAAATATGAATGTGATGGATGAGGTCATGCAAACACTGAGGTTTTGGTGCAAATGCAATGAATGAACCACAGAGGCTTTGACAAGGTCTCATTCTCAAACAGATTCTAGTTTTCAGTCAGTATTCCTACAGTCATGAATAACTCCTGCTGATAAATCCTGCTGATACTACTGATGGAGTTGATAAGTTAAGTGATCAAATTGTTTAACTATTTTATCACTAATGTGAGCAGGAACCACATCCACTTTTCAAACAAAACAATGAAATGTAGAAGATCCGATTCTGCAGAGGTCGTATTAAATGAGAAAAGCTGATCTACAACTTCTCTTTTTTTTTTTTAATATTTGAGAGAAAATCTTAAAGACCTACTGGATTATATTTGATTATTTTTCTATTATTATTTTACATTTTCACTTAGTGTGTGAATTGTTTTTTTTTTTTCCTTAAAAATGTTCTCATAAATGTCAGCCACTCTCCGTATCAATTTATTTCTGCAGTCTCATCTTTCTGCATCAGGGAGAATTCTTCCAGAAAAGGCATAAATCGAAGCCTGAAAATTCTCCAGGATCTGGAAAAATAAATGAGGTTGAAAATTCATGGGACAACCAAGACTCTGGCTTGATGTGTCTTCCATTGTAAATGCGACCTACTTCTATGTAGTCCATGTCTATATTTTAATATGACGAGAAGACGAATGTTCCATATACAGCAGGAGTGTCAAACTCATTTTAGTTTAGGGGCCACATGCAGAACAATATGATCTCAGGTGGGCCGGTCCAGTAAAATAATGGGCATATTAATCTTTACACAATAATCCAAATGTTTCACTTTGTGTTAGTGTGAAAAAAGTCAAATTACATTATGAAAATATGAATAACCTGAATAACCATGTACAACCTGACATTTCTCAAGAAAAAACATGTGCAATTTTAACAATACTATGCCTGAACTTATTTATGCATGTGTATTACACACAGTGTTACACAGTTTGGTAATAGGCATAATATTGTTAAAATGTTGGAGTTTGGAATTAAAATAAGAACAGTTTCAACAATATTATGTCTCAGTTTAAGATTAACACAACTTACAGATCACAGTGAATCTACTATTTTGTTAAAATTGTACTTTTTTTTTCTTTTTCTTAAAACATTTCAGGTTGTTTGTATTTGTTCAGTTTATTCACATATTATTTTGAGGATTGTTTATAAATGTCAATATTTTCATTATGTAATTTGACACCCTTGATTGTTAATATCTTCAGTGTATTTTTTTCATTTTGCACATTCATCCTGCGGGCCAGATTGGACCCTTTGGTGGGCCAGTTTTGGCCCCCAGGTTGTATGTTTGACACCCCTGATATACAGGGAACACATCTGATGAGTGTTGTACTGGGATGAGACATTTATTGATCCTCACTCTTAATTTAAGAATATACAAATCATGTCATATATTACAACTCAGCATGATAATTCTGAGTTCAGAGATTTTCAGAAGCATAATGGTTCTATAGTTTTACAAAATTTGCGACAAAAGTAAAAAATAAAAAAATGTAAAAGCTTATAAATATATTCATAAGTTTTCACAAGTTCACAATGAATGTCAGATTATTCTAAGTTAACATAACATCCAAATAGGCACAGAACACTGAAACATTTTATAAATGTTTAACTGATCAGAAAAAAGAAATGCAAGAAATAAAGGAAAAATGTAAATTATGAAGATGATTAAATTATGATTATTTCTATAATTTATGCTGCAGTATTTATCATCACTGTAATATTACAATGCCCTGTTTGTGAATTTATAGTCATGTCTTTAAATTGTTTCCCAAGATAGTATTGCATCTCTTTTTAAACCCAATCTGTGATATGTTTCCAATGTCTTACACCACTAGAGCAGTCGTGGCTTGCATCAGGGCTTTGTATGAAGTTTGTCAAATTTACTGCATCGTCACCTCACGTTGCCCTGAGGATGCCTGAGATCAGTTGATCCAGTGTCTGACCTGTAAGTAAATTCTTCTGGCCTGCTGAAACTGACACTAAGTAAAGGGAGAATGATGTAAGTGCCTTGTTCAGGATGGGAAAGATAACATGACAAACATCTATTGATCATCGTAAAGCAGGAAACAGCTACCTCATCTTGTAGGTTACCAGACACTCCCAACACAAAAGCCAGGGACACATTAAATATTTACATTTGATGACCAACAGAAAAAAAGGCCTGTGTAACAGGCTGACCATGTGTTTGTGTGCTATCGCTTTGCAACATGACGCAACACATTTTCTCTGCGATCATCAAAGATTCTACATTCAAGATTCAAAGCCTTTTATTGTGTGTTCATGTGTACAGTAAAGAAACAGGTTTCCCTGTTCAATGAAAACCTTACTTTGCTGTCCACACTGAATGCCAAGAGAATTTAAGAAGCGTAAGAATAAGTGAATAAATAATAATAAATAAATACATTTTAAAAAACAGAATAATTTAACTACTATATTAAAACAAACAGAACAAAGTGGCATTTAAGAATAGCATGCAAAAGAGAATGAGCGTAAAATATAAACTATTATTACTAAGTAAATAAATATATATTTCCCTGAATGTGCAACGTATGAGTAATTGTGCAAACAGTCAGAGATAAATGGTATGTAACGAGCAAAATCTGAGATAAGTATTTAAGTACAATTAAAGGAGAGACTTTAATGTGGACGCTTACGGAGCGTGACGAGTGCACCAAACTGAACCGTCCGAGGTGGTGGCTCTCATCTGGACCCCATCAGGTGTCCATGGCCCCAGGCAGGCAGACTGGCATCCCAGTACCAGGCCTGGTCCTTTATTAAAGCCTCGGCCTCCTTTGACCCAGTGCACACAAAGTGGGCCCCGGGGAACACAGGCAGAGACACACACATGGTTCCCATAGGACACTTGGGTTGTTTGTGAGTTGTGCGTTTGATTCCCTGTTAGACCACATATGGATTCGAGTTGAAGTAACTTAAAGTGAAGTGCTTTTCTTTGTAAAACATCTGCTTAATGATAGTGTAGGAAAGGGAGGGGTCGGTCTGCTCACAATGAGGCCAAACAAAATCAGACACACGTGACATAGATGATGTGAATTTTCACAGTTCATCTTGTTAATGTGATCCAGTTTGTCAAACAGACACAGAACAGACGACACGGTGCTTCTATCCACCTGCTGCCAGGCTAAAGGATCAGGATTAAAGTTAGATTTACCAGCTACAATGCACAGATGAGCCGATGTACCCCTTCACTGTTAGATTTATCAACTCTCCAGACTACCCTAGCACCCTTTGTTTTTTTTCTTAAAAAGCACCTGGCAACAAATTTAGCTACTTTTAAAATTTTTTTGGAAGCTTTCAGAAAGTTTAGTAAAGAGCGTCAAACCCATGTTCACTCACCCATGTACCTGTAAATCAGTGTTTCTCAAACTGTGGGGCGGACCCCCTAGAGGAGGTGCAAAGGCTTGCCGGGAGGGGCATGGGATCACTCCTGGATGTTTTTTTTCTCCTTCAGGTTAGAACATGGAGCAGGTGGAACTGATGCAGGGTTTTTCAACCTTGGGGTCGGGACCCCACGTGGGGTCACCTGGAATTCAAATGGGGTCGCCTGAAATTTCTAGTAAT
>JAPQRP010000030.1:11794905-11797152 GCA_037367295.1 Apogon hyalosoma | reverse complement strand
AACAACTGTGTCCCCCACCACCACACCCCCCACCCTCCCCTCCTCCAGACCGTTACCTCAATACTTTATGAGGGTGGAGTCATTTGGGGATAGAGCGAGAGGGAAAGAGATGTAAAGAGTGCAGGAGGCACAGGACAGCAGCAGCAGAAGAAGAAGAAGACAGATGGATACTCTGACATGGACTGACCAGCGTTCTGCTGTTTTTCCACCTGAGTCAAATGTGAAAATGCACATGTGGAGCATAGCGCTTCTCTGAGAGCTGCAGCTTTGCTTGGTGCACCTTCACTGGAGCTAAGGAATTAAACACATGGGAAACTTTCTGCCTGGATATCAGTACATTTGTGGAGTTTTTCTTTTTACCCTTAATTTTGGAGGCTTTTCAGAAAGGGTTGGTCGGTGTTAAAAACACAGAAGATTTGACACATTTTGAAAAGAATTTGTAAGAAAAGTTTGTTACTCTTTTGTAACACCGAGAATTTAATTATATTTTTTACCTAATCTTTGCTTTGTCAGCTACTCTTTTGTCTATTTTGCAAGACAGAGAGTTGGACTTCAAAGTGCATCCCTAAACATTTTTGATAAAGTAGAAGAAACTTCAGTTGAATGTCAGTTGGTTGAACAGTCCATTGTACATAAGAATTTGTTGGAAAGGAGTATTTTTTACAGGTGCTGCATTATTTAGACTCATCTTTCTCCCCCTGGACTGTGGAGGGACCCCCTCCCTGCCCTCCCAGCCTCTCCTCACCCCCATCAGCATGTCCCAGGCTCTGTGGCTGCCTCTGGTCCTCCACACAGCACACTACCATGATCAGATGGACTGCTGGAGGGAGTAAGGCTGCCTCTGCCTCGTCCTGCTCTGGGGCTGGGTTCGAGGCTCGTTCCGGCTCCGGGACCAGGTCCTCAACATCATCATCATCATCACCGTCATCACCATTATCACCATCATCACCATCATCATCACCAGCGCTGCTCTCCTCCTGGTCTTGGACTTTCCTGCTCACCCTGGTGCTGTTCTCCCTCTCTTTCCCCGGCTCATCCTGCCATCAGCTCCGCAAAGACAGACTGAGGCTCGTCAACCAGCGGACTCTCAGGGAACATCCCTTGAACATTACTGAGACTGACGTTGCTCTTCCTAGCAGGCCTAGGGCCAGTGGAGGTCCCCCAGGTCGGACTGGGGGGCCGCAGGGGAGGCACATACGCAGCTACTATCATCTCCACGGGGATAAACGGAGGAGGAAGCTGTTCTCATTCCAGAAGTTTTTCCTGAGAATCGATACAAATGGAAAGGTCAATGGAACCAAGAGCAAGGATGACCCCCTAAGTAAGTAACTAAATGCATAGATCAGAACACCATTAAAAACAAATGCAAGTAAAGGTAGATTTAAAACTCTAACTGCAAGAAGCTGATTGCATAATGCGCAACAGTCTGACTGCAAGGAACTAAATGCAGTGAATAATATGCAAAAAATGTGAATGCAAAGGGAAAAAGTATTCAAAAATGATTGTAGCAAAAGTTATACCCAACCACGGCTCATTTATGCAAAAACAAACTAGTTTCATCTTCAGCTTCTTCATGCAAAACTTGTGATATGAAGGCCTTAAGTAGAATGAAGAAAGCACCTGTTGATTCTTTGAAAACAGGGATGTTTGTGGTGTTAAATGCTACTTGTATATGTGTGCATTCTCAAAATAAAAACAAAGAAAAGGTACACAACACACCATTTCACACATCTACAACAGTTCCCCAATGCAGGTTTCTTCTATGGAGCAACTTAAATAAAACTCCTTTGTTTCAAACATCCACACTAATTGAGGGATCGGATGAAGCATTCCCGCTTTAGAGTTTTTGTTTTAAACCAGACATCCAGCACATATCTTCCCTGTCCAAACACTCAGCACAATGATGGTAGCTCTCAGATGGCTTAAAAAGGAGCAGGGGCAGATAACTCAGCCATTATCAGACGGACTTCACAGCCCAGGGTAAACAGCGCTGATAACAAGCGCGGAAGAATAGGGCTGGGGGAGGATATGGATGTCAGTCTCATTAATGCTTTCTGGACTCTTTTCGGCCTCCATCTCCTGTGTGTCTATGTGTCTCACTCTCCCACTCAAATTGCCCGCCTGCCAGCCAATGTCAGGCAAATTACATACCCTCAGTCACAGATCAGACATTTGTTTAAAGCAGCTTGACGTGCTCACTTGGAGAAACACATCTTTAAAGTGATTACATGTTGTATGTTTCGCCAT